>VYZW01018285.1:62935-76959 GCA_013401315.1 Balaeniceps rex | reverse complement strand
ATCATAGAGGCGATTGCATTTGGTCACACTGTTCAAATACATTTTATGTCATGTAATGGTTTGATGTCCCTTGATGTGTAGGGACTTCCTGTGCTTGTCACCTTGTAACCTTGTTTATTCCTTCATTTGCTTGAAAGACACAAAAGCTGGAAAATTCATACCTGGAGTGTAGCTGGTCTTTGCAAAAATAATTTTCCTTTATGGAACGTGATTATCCAGGAAGGTTAGAAAGCTCCTAACAAATTATAGTGAATATTTCTTGAATTTTTTTCATACCTTTTGAAGAAATGAAAACCCTTTGTCAAAATGCAGCCTGAAAGATGTGGTCAATCTGCAACTGACAAGTGGGATTTGAACAGATCATTGTAATTTGTTTTTTCTTGGGCAGAGACAATGGATCTCTGGGGTGACTTTGCCCAGAGCTTCTTTAAAACATGAAGATATGTTATTTCTTCCTACATCTGTCTGTAGTATTGCCTCTTTGCCCATTCCTTTTGTGATACCCTCGCCAGAGTAAGCAATCTCTGTGCAAAGCATAGCATCAGTTGAAAGCTCAGGGCTATGGTATGATTTTGCTTAAGCAGAAAAATGCCCAGATTTTTGTTTGCAGGTAGATTTATATTGATGTATCTGAGATTTGGATTGGCCTTTTTGTTGGCACTAGATTAGAGTAGACCAGAGAGGTTTTTCAGCTAAGTCTGTGTGTTTCTCGACCTTCCCTTTGATCTTTTTCCAGCATTAACACTCTTGTGAAGATCAGTAAAAGTGCCGGGTCTATGCTGAAACCTCATGCACCAAAACTTATCCCAGCCCTGCTGGAATCCTTGAGTGTGCTGGAGCCTCAAGTCCTCAATTATTTGAGTCTTTGTGCAACAGATCAGGAGAAAGTAAGTGCAATTATAATGGAAGGTGTCAACAGAACAGACATAACAAAGATTTAAGCTTCATTCAGTGAACAGAAAAATAGGAGATTTGGTTGAGAGGTGTTCAAAGATGCAAAGAGAAATAGCTAATAAGTTACTGAAAAGAGTCTAAAAGGAATATGGCTGGACAAATGGGGGGGCGCGTTTTGAAGGGTTGGGATTTTTTTTATTCACTAGACCACATATTTCAGAAAGTGAAGAGCAATCTTAGTAAGAACTGATGTTAAATGTCACTTCAGCTCCATGTACAACTGTGACACAGGTGAAGAGAGAGTCTAATAATTATCTGGAATGCACCTGTACTATCAAACTTTGCTGCTGTTTTTCCCAGGGGATTAACTGCAGGACTTCTTATAACATAAATTAGAAGGTATGCCATAGCACTGTGGGCTGGAGGTGGATGTTGTCAGCACTGTGTCCTTCAATCTCTCTCAAAGAACCATATTAATCAGTAGCAGTCTTCTGGGAAAGTGACAAAAATGCACTGTTCAGAAGCAGATTTAGCTAATTTCAGTGTGGGGAGGGAACGGGGTCAGACTGCCCTTTGCAATGTGGGAAAGGAGTGAACAATAGGTCAGAGTCAGATTTCTTCTCCTTTTTTCCCCATTTTTTCTTTCTTTCTTTTTTTTCCTTCTTTTCTTTCTTTTTTTTTTTTCATTTCCGTGATGTCAGGGTTGCATGGTTTAGCTCCTGTACTCCAGCTAGAACATCCATCTGCCTCTGAAAGGGAGATGTTCATAGTCTGTAGACGTAATTATTTTCTGTGTGTATGCATCTGAAAAGGATTTTGATTTGAGTTTGTGAAGTAGTGAGTTATAGCTGATGTTGCCCTTTCCACTGTTTTCATGTTGAGTTTACACTTGGGTTTAGTTTTTTCCTTTTGTTTTTTTAGACTGCAATGGATAGTGCCAGACTTAGTGCTGTCAAGTCATCTCCCATGATGGAAACCATTAACATGGTAAGTACTTGATTCAGAAGGGTTCCAGTGTAAGGTATGTTGTAGGAGAAGAATAGGAATCAAAGTGGGAGCTTTACAGAATACCTCTTCAGGGTTCGTTTTATTATCACATCTTCACGTGGATGTCTGTCCACCTTCTTTTCCATGTACTTCTCTAATCCTGTCACCACAGCTTCCTCCTCAGATCAGTTGTAAATAACCTTGGCACCATTTGGAGTCAGACGGATTGTTTCTCCACCTGAAGACCTGCCTGCTTTGATGAAGAGGGCATCTTTCAAGTGCTTTTCTTTGGATGGGGGCTCAGCTGGTTCTACATTTTGCTAGCTGCCATTTCTCTTCATCCCTGGCCCACAGTTCCACAATCAGCTTCTCACCTCGGCCTCCAACTGATGATAGTCATTGTTCTTAAGGCACAAATGCTGTCCAACCCTTGCCCTGTAGTGCCTTAGATGGTGGAGATGTTTAGAGAAAATGCTGATATCACTGAAAGCACTGTCAGTAGCTGGTGTTTGGCTGCTGGCGTTTCCTGCTGCTGGAGGAGGAGTTGCTGATGCCCAGACACTGTGCTGCAGGGTCTGTCTTGGCAGAGCTCCCTGCCCTCTGTCAGAGCCTGTCCCTTCCCAACGAAAAGACCCCTCTTTTCTGCTCAGGCACTGCACACAGCCAGGAGCATGCGAGCAGGCAGAGGGTATGAGCACTGAGCAAGTTTTAGGAGAAGCATAGCCACCAGAGCTATTCTTTGTTTCCTGTGCTTATGGAAAAGTAACAACAGCAAGCCCTCCTGTACATAACAGCACATGGAGCTGTGTTTTGGTGTCAGCTGGAGCGCTCTCTATAAATAGTGTGTAAAGTGGCTGGGGATGAAAGGCTCCCTGTGAAAGTGTACTCACTACCACCCCGCAGGCTGCAGCAGCTGCCCCTGTCCCTCCTCTAGGCCATGCCTCTCCCCTGCCATCCCAGGGGGGACAGTTGTGCTGCCCTGATCAATGCTTGGGATTTCCTAGGGGAGGGGAGAGAGAGTATGGCTTCCCCGGAGTAGTGTGAAGATGTCCTGGCTTGTGAGCAACCTTCTTTCTATTCCTCCATATTCTGGGGCTGGCTGGGAGATTATATCCTTGGATGGGATCTAATGGATTATTCCCTTCACCATACCGGTGCAGGAGGGGGAAGTGACAGCACATCTGACTTCTGAAGCTCAGAGAGGGTTACTTTCAGTTGGTATCCTTGAATTTGCTAGAGGATGGATCTCCCCTCTGCAGACAGTGTGCTACAGAGTGCTGGAAACATGAGGCTTTCTGTTTTGCCCAGTGGCATTTTTAGGCATAGCAGATAGAAATGATACCAATAACATCCCTCTTGTACCTTTATGTCATTTATTCCACTTGTTTGTCTTGACCTGTTTAAAAACTGTCTTTACTAGTTTCATTTCATTGCCTAGTTTGGATATGTTATTGCTTCAGGATTTTAGACGGTTGGGGGAATGTTGGGTTTTGTCCTAAGATACGCACACCTTTGCATCCCTCTCCCTCCCCAAAAGGAGTTCTTGCTGGTGTGTTACTTTCAGCTTTCTAAACAGTTGGAGTGCAGAACATCAGTTCCAGCAAATGATAATTTTAGCAGGGTCAGCTCAGCGTAGAAGTAGGACAAGAGAATCTGCATGTGGTGGAAGCCACTTTGTGGTGTCTTTTTCCCACCATGCAGCAAACTCTCTCAATTTAACTGAAGACCAGCCTGCAGAACTGAGGCAGGCCTCAGCTGGAAGCAGATCAGCTTAAGTCTGCCACCATTACCTTTCTTTTTTCTTTTTATTTTTTTCCCTGACCCTTGCCTTTCTCTAGAGTTTGCAGTATTTGGATGTGTCCGTCCTGGGTGAGCTGGTTCCTCGGCTGTGTGAACTGATCAAAAGTGGAGTAGGCCTTGGCACAAAGGTATGTCTGTGATTTTAATAGTTCATTTGGAAATGGAGAAGGGAACGCAGTGTAGTGTCAGTGTAAATACTGTTCTTTTGACTGTCTCTTTTAAAGTGACAGCTTGAGCTCGTTCATACTGGAGTCATCTTACATCTGAGTCTCAATCCACCTACATTACTTGTGATTTTCTGAATGTGTGCTGCCTTAGCCTCCCCTGCGCTACAAGGCTGTTGTGCTCTGTGACGCTTGAGTGCAGAAGGTTGTCCTTGATAGCTGTAAATCTTCCGAACCATCTATCCTGAGTGTGGGTCCTGGTAACTTTTTCACTTCCTAATTCAATTCTTGTTATTCATTTGTTACAACTTGGTTTTCTGCTTCTACCCTTGGCTCCCAGCTTATCAGGGCAGAGGCTCAGTGGGCCTAGATCATGGCATGCAAGTGCATATAGCACCGCAGCAAGTATTAACAGTAATAACCAGGTGCTAATATTGTTTTATCTTACCTTTGGTTTCCCTTGCAATCTTCCAGGGAGGCTGTGCCGGTGTAATTGTGTCATTAACCACACAGTGTCCTCAGGACTTAACACCTTATTCAGGTAAGGTGTGTTTCTAGTGTCAGGTTTTAAAGGTGCTTTTTGTTGCTGTTCTGTAGGTAGTATTTCCTCCCTATTGGCCCTCGATTTTATCACAAGAATGATCTTTACGTGTGTATTTTCCTCAGAGAGCTGTTTGAAGTTGCCTTGTGCGTATGAGACTGGCATGCTGGGTGTAGGTCCTGGGGATGTTA
The DNA here is from genome assembly GCA_013401315.1 of Balaeniceps rex. NCBI lineage: Eukaryota > Metazoa > Chordata > Aves > Pelecaniformes > Balaenicipitidae > Balaeniceps > Balaeniceps rex. The sequence continues at coordinate 72,382 of VYZW01018285.1, read as the reverse complement.
AATACCTCACCAAGTTGGAAGAGGCAGAGGGAGGAGTTGGGGGAATTCGCTAGCACCCAGCAGGAACAGGTGGAAATATCTCTAGACTTCCTTGGAGCAGACTAACAATGCCTGTGTCAGTGCAGCGCTGTCAGTAAACACTTGTTCCTTCAACTTGAGCTATGGGAGGACCATGAACAGGGACTTCGCTTCCTTGGGTCTTAGTCTTCTCTTTGCAATTTGTTGTGATTTGATAGTAGAAAGAAGGTCACCATTCTGTTGCAAAATATAAATAAAGCTGAAAGCATGAGCTAGGGTGCTTATGTACAGCAACATTATCAGTCAAGCTGTGCAGGCTGGGGCTGGCAAAACACTAGCTTCTGCCAAGCCTCGCCGTGTTATGCTGTGCACTTCCTTAAAAATAAGGACAAGACAGACCTATAAACCCACAAACGTGCGATGAGGAAAAATGCGTAAATTCAGACAATCTAACGAAATGCAGGCTATTGTAATTCTTGCCACAGCAATGAAAACATGATACTTCTGGTAAAGCGAACTCTCTTCCAACAGGCAAACTTATGAGTGCTTTACTTAGTGGCCTGACTGATCGCAACAGCGTGATACAGAAGTCTTTTGCCTTTGCTATGGGGCATCTAGTCCGGGTGAGTTGGTTTTAGGTTTTATTTTGCTTTGTTGTTGTTGGGTTTTTTTGAAGTGTTTGAGTGATTTGAGTCTCTTCCCTGTTACAGACTGCTCGGGACAGTAGTACTGAGAAGCTGCTGCACAAACTCAGCAGTTGGTACATGGAGAAGGAAGGTATGTTCCTTTTGGAGTGTTCAGTTACAGAATACAGTGCAGAAAAAGTTTGCGGTTGATAGCAAAAGCTGGTAAAGAAATATTTCTATATTGTGATGCTTGGTTTCACTGTCTGAATAATTCCCATGAATCATTATACAATACTGTGCATTCCTCTGCTTCCCAAGAGGCAGAGACTGCTTCCCAGTCATAACATGTGATTGTTTGCTCCTTCAGAGCCAGTTTACAGAATAGGCTGTGCTTCAACTGTGCATGCTATGGGACGCTACAGTCCAGACGTAGTGAAGAACCATGCCAAACATGTGCTGCCATTGGCTTTTCTTGGCATGCACGAAGTTCCCGATGAAGAGAAAGGAGAGAAGGAGAATTCTACTATGTGGACTGAAGTTTGGCAGGAAAATGTACCTGGTAAGTTGTGTTAAGAGTGGTAAAAGCTTTCTGGGAAGCATGGGGCAAGAAATACCACACTTTCTGGAAACCCATTGTGGAAACACAGAGTTCTCCTGGTAAGAGATTTGGGAAGCTTGTTTTCATTTTCTTCCTTGCTAAAGATGTCCTGTATGAGTTTCAGCAAGTTAGCTTCTCTGTGGCTATTTAAAATAATTACAGAGGTCTTGATCACTGAGGATACACAGACACAGTCAGGAGAAGTATTTTAAGATTGTGAGGCGCTGAATGCCACTGTAATATGGCCCTGTTCGTGGCGCACATAGTTGGACATCTTTGGAAATTTTGATGCCAGCCTTTAAGGGCTGCTGCACACTCTGAAGTTACAGGGGACTTCGGCCTGTGTCTTGGGTTGGAGATCTCTTTTCTCTGGTGAGGCCTGTGTATTTAATTTCAGTGAATGAATCTATGTGATAGAAGGGTTATTTTGCCATGCTTTCTGTCTGTAGAGGAAGATCTGGATGCATGGTGAAATGATTTTGCTGGCTCATTCTCTGACTTAATTTTGGATCTGGTGCCTCAGTCACCAGGTTACTTTTCTGGAGTTTGGGAAAGGAGCTGCAGAAAGGTTTTCCCAGTGACCTGTTCTTGCAAAAAAAAAAAAAGTTATATTCCTTAGTGTTGTGGTTTAACCCCAGTTGGCAACTAAGCACCGCACAGCTGCTCGCTCACCCTCCCCNCCCTGGGGGGGGGGGGGGGAGGAAGGGGGGGGGGGGGGGGGGAGTAAAACCCGTGGGTTGAGATAAAGGCAGTTTAATAGGACAGCAGAGGATGAGAAAATAATAATAATAACAATAATAATAATAAGAAGAATAGGAATATACAAAACAAGTGATGCACAATGCAATTGCTCACCACCCGCTGACCGATGCCCAGCCAGTTCCCGAGCAGCGATCGCTGCCCCCTGGCCAACTCCCCCCAGTTTATATACTGAGCATGACGTCGTATGGTATGGAATAGCCCTTTGGCCAGTTTGGGTCAGCTGTCCTGGCTGTGCCCCCTCCCAGCTTCTTGTGCACCTGGCAGAGCATGGGAAGCTGAAAAGTTCTTGACTGGTGTACGCACTACCTAGCAACAACTAAAACATCAGTGTTATCAGCATTCTTCTCATCCTAAATCCAAAACACAGCACTATGCCAGCTACTAGGAAGAAAATTAACTCTATCCTAGCTGAAACCAGGACACTTAAACAGGCTAACACAAGGTCTAGTGTCTGCCATATGGAAGGACTGAAATGAGCTCTTTGTCTAGATATATGCTAAAGATTTTCTTTGGAAGCACCTGGAAAACAGAACCCATCTTCGATCATCCTGGGAGGAATTCTTCACCTCTTTGCCTGAAGTAGGCTTTGCTGATTGATGTGTTTCATGGCCAAAAAAAAGATAAATCTGTAACTGTTTTGGTTTTTTTTTCTTTTCTTTTTTTTTTAAATAAGATCAGATTTTTGTTTGGTTTTGTTTTGGGTTTTGTGGCAAAATTACAGTTTTCCTCTGCTTGACACGCAGGTACTCAGGGTGGCATCAGACTGTATATGCAGGAGTTGATAACCGTTACCCAAAAGGCTCTGCAGTCCCAGTCCTGGAAGATGAAAGCCCAGGGAGCAGCTGCCATGGCATCAATTGCCAAACAGACAGGCTCCCTTGCACCTCCGCATCTGGGAATAGTGCTCTCCGCACTGCTGCAAGGCCTGCCAGGGAGAACCTGGACTGGGAAGGTAAAAAGGAACTGGCATCTTGTGGATCGCTGTGAGCACCAGCATGAGGCCCTTAAGCCAGGAAGTGCAATGTTCTGTGCTGCAGAGCAGCATGTGTAGGAGCTCTGGCTTAGGGAGTCTGCCTTTTACCCTGCATTTAGCAGATACGAAAATGACAGGGAAGATAAGTAGGTGGTGTTCAGATTGCTTTAGGAGTTGGGTTCCCACTTAGACTACTTCCACTGCACCATATTCTAGCCTTGAGGGGTACTAGCGTGTGCTCAGAGGCACTGCAAGGCCCCTTTCCACTGCCAGTTCGGTGCAGATGGAAAGCCGAATCCTTTGCAGCCTCTACAGCAGGAGTGGCAGGAGCCAGACATTGCTTCTCTAGGCTGGTGTCATAGGTATATTTCCCTGCTACCTCTTGCAGCGGAGTACAAAGGTTTCCCCTGTGCGGCAGGACTGAGCCATTTGGCTGTGTACCATTTCTTAGTGGTATCTGTTTTACTCATTGCAGGAGGAGCTGTTAAAGGCCATTGCCAGCGTCGTCTCTGCATGCAAGTAAGTGTCTTCAAAGAGGTGGTACTCTCAGGATCTGGGATCTCAGAAAGGTTGTTGCACAGTGTTATTGCCTGTCTGGTGCTAAGGAGACTCTAGAAAGTTGTGAACACCATCCTGATCTCCCATCAGCATGTGAGGAGTCTCTTTCCGCTCCGCTTGTCAATGTGTGGGGCACTGGTGAGAGCTGGGAGGGACAAGTGATGCTTCAGAGGGACCTGCAGAGGTGAATGGTTGATTTAGGGCAAGTAAGAAGATGTTGAGAGGCCAGAATTGCTAAGAAGAAAGAAGAGACTAAGGGAAAGGATGGACACCTTAAAGGGGAAAAGAGAGGAAGAGGTAGAAGGAGAGTGAGGGGGGAAAGTGCATTGGAAGCATGTGAGGAAAGACAGACAGGAAAAACAGGGAGAACAGACAGGGTAAGAGCGAAGAAGAGCACCAAAGTGTAACTTCAGTTACAGCTGCTGGTAGGCCACCCTGTGCCTGGACACAGGAATTGCTTCCTATCTGTGGGAAGGGCGGTTTCTGGGAAGGGATTAACGTGGGTCTGATAGTTTCTGTGTGCCTTGTGTTCAGTGCAGAGCTGCAGAAGTCAGTACCTGGCCAGCCCACCGTCAGTGATATTGTCCAGGCTGTCCTGAAAGAATGTCGGAAAGAGAACCTAAAGTATAAGATGGTGGCACTGCGCTGTGCGGCGGACGTGCTGCAGGCAACAAAGGAAGACCGGTTCCAGGAGCTGGCAGATATCATCTTTCCCATGATAAAGAAGGTGATGGTTCAGCTTCTTGAGTTTTCCCTCTTTCAAAACAAACACCCAAGTGGTGGCGGTCTGGCTGATGCTGTTATGTACACAGCAGGCTTCTGCCCAGAAGGCTGCTGATGTGAGGAATACCCACACTCAGCCAGATCCTTGGTGGGGCTAAATACCAGGCTGTGGGTGAGCCCTGGGGGGTTTATACCTGTGCTGCCCAAATTCTGAATTAGCCCAACTGTTCTCTAGGCATAGTCTTTCCTGTGGTGTCCAGCACTGCCCCAGTACAGCATTAAAAGTTAATTCCTGGCTGTTTGCAGGCAGCAGGAGGCTCCTAGGAAGCTGTGCAGAGTGCTTCTGTTTAGTACCTGCAGAGCTTCGCAGCTCTGCAAGTGGGACTCATATACCACAGGGAGATGTTTGGATGCAAGGCTGCGGAGCCTGCTGTGCACCTCTGCAAGCTGCCGATAGCACCAGAGCTACAGGTGGCCAAGGGGGCCTGTGCTCCGTCTGTATGGAGGCACTGACTGGGTACAGGGACTGGTGTGCACAGGCTGCAAGGGAAGACTGAATCGCGCTGAAGTGTGTGGCTAGCCTGCCCTCATCCCTCTGTCGATCATACCTTCCCCCCATGGCCTCCACAGAACTCTATTGAGAGCGTGGGCACGGGTTTACCAAAGCATGACGAAGAGGACGAGGACATGAGGGAGAAAGAGGTGCAGATGGAGTCCCTGATCTGTGCCTTCGAGACCCTGGGCAAAGCCTGGCCGAGGAGCCCGGAGACACAGCGTAAGTTGGCTAACAGTGTGCAGAGCAAACTTTCTCTGCTCAAACTGTTTCCTCCTAAAATGAAAAGGGGGAGGAGGGAGGGACCTGGAGATCACGTGGGGTGTGGGGAGTCTTTTGAGGAGGTGCAGGATCTCACTGCCTGCAGCTTGCAAGATCTTCAGTGAGAAAGCTGCCCCAACAGCTTTCCCATAAAGTAGCCCATCCTTGGGGAAATTCCTTTACTGTTGTCTTAAATTCACTTCACCAAACTGTTTTGAGTTTGTGGAGACATGCAGGATGCCTGAGGTGGCTTGCCTAATCAGAACCAGCCTAGTTCTGCTGCTCACATTTACGTTTGCATCAAAGCTGGTACAAGGTGGAGGAACTGGGTATATTGGAAAAAAAACAGGTTGCTATTATTAGCATGCCAGAATGGGTAATGCGGCTGTTTATCTCCCAGTGTTTGTTAATGAGAGTGTTGATGTGGTGAAGATTTTCAGGGTCACTTGTTACAGGATGTTGACTTGGTCATACGCAGTGACTAGTTTGATGTCACTTGGAGAGGAACACAAGGAACACCTGGGAGACAGAGCAGGAAGTGTTTCCTTCTGTCTTTCCCCACGGTAACACAGTGACATCCTTATTTTTCTGTAGGTTTCTATCACCAAGAGTTTTGCAAGTTAATGTGTGACCGTCTGAAACTCAGCACATGGAAAGTGCAGCTTGGAGTGCTACAAGCCATGAATGCCTACTTTCAAGGGTAATTGTCCTTTCTGCAATCCACTTTGATGATATTTCGTTTCTTTGTTTCTTCAAACTTTAATGAAATTGTGGATTACACTGGATTCTCAGAGGGAGTCGAATAGAATTCTGTTCCAGTGATGCAGGGTGTCTGACTGTTTTTGCATTTGACAGGCTAATGCTGTTTGATGAGGAGCACTCAGACCCTGTGGCTTTGACAGAAATACTGTTGGAAACCTGTTCATCTATCACCCATTCTTTAGGTAAATAGACTTTTCCTGGTTTGTGGTCAATGATGAATTGCTTGTTAATACATTCCTCCTCTGGGGGTTGGCTGCTAGAGGAAGTAAGTGCAGAATAAGCGTAAGCTGTCAGATAGAACTTTTTGCCCTTCCTTGCACTGCACTGTGATACTTCTGATGTTGCAGTAGCTGTTCAAGACAGTACTATGCAGGGTGCTGTGCACAGAGAAGTAAATTCCTCTGGTGCAAGAGAGCTTTGAAAGGCGAGGGAGGGGCAGACAGCAGACTGTGCAACCTCTTGGGAGTGCAAATCAGAAACCGAGTAATATTCTTCATGCAGATGGACCCCACCTAATCAAGCTGTTACTGATTTAATGAAACACAAGATTTTCTCCTCCACAGTTCAGACTTCTTGGATACATACGCATTGCAGAGACCCAAAATTTTCTCAGACGGCCAGTGCATGAAGCTCCAGGGCTTTGAGGCATTTTGTGCTCTCCCTGAGCAGAGTGCCCACGGGGATATAAGTGCTAGCTATGTAATGTTGACAGTCGTGGGGCTGTTTATTACTTTGGTAGTGTTCCCGCTTGTCCTGTAAGAGTGCCCCAAGTCTCCTAATACCTGCATGTGGGTCTTGTTTCAGGTATGCCTAAAGGCAGCACCTACTTTAGAGCTAGCTACCAATCCAGAGACCCCTTTGGGGAAAGTTTTTTTTAACTATCAATCCCCCTAGAATGAGACTTTAACAAGATTTTAGCTCAGGAGACCAAATAACTTTTTGTGACAAGCTTGTGCTTGATGGCATAGGGTTTATGTACCGTCACTTAATGCTACTTGTTAAAATTTGGATGGTTTATAGCCATTACAACTCACCAAAAGAACAGTCTGTTATGCATAGAAGTTGTCTGTGATCACACTGCAGCTATGCCAGTGTTGTTCCCTTTCAACACATGTAAGGAACAGTAGTGCTGTGGTAATAGCAGAGGCAATGCACAAGGTTTAGTCAACTTGTCAACCTCTAGTTGGTCGCTTTCTTTCTGCCATTCAAATGTGTCTAATTGGTGAGCACTGCAGACTGCCAGCACAAATGAGCTCAGTGAGCTGTGCTAACAAAAGTGGTCTGGAAGCCACAGTGGTGATTGCTGTTTGTACAGTTAGTGTGCCTTTGGTTCTCAATGTGGTTGTGGTTTTGTTTGTTTGTTTTTTAAATCCCTTAGAAAACAAAAGCTACACGTCCATAAGAACAGAAGCTTTGTCTGTGATACAACTGCTGCTCACCAAACTGCAAGGTGAGACTTCTTGCTTGCCACCTGGGAGAGCCACTGTTCGATAAAGAAGGCACCTGGCTGTGTGGCCTGGAACCCTGCAGAGATGGCGAGACCTTCCACTTGCAGCACTGGGTGATTTCGGGGCAGTTGGGACTTGGAGTTCTGTGCTTGGTGACTCGGGAAACTTGGAGAGGGCTTGAAGTAACTGTGGATAATGTCAAGGTCTAACGTACTGTTGGATAGTCCTTGCATGAGGAAAATGTCCAGCAGGGAGAGTCCCAGGGAGAGCACCCAGGACTGAACGTGTAGTCACATTCTGCATTATGTGCAAGCTCTATAGAGGGGAGAGCTCCTGTTTGTGCAGAAGAGTAATTTTTACCCTTTCGGTGCCAAGTTTAGCTCCTCATTGTTAATTTAGGATTTAAGCCTTGCAGAATTTACTTCAGAGAATGAGTCTACTTAGGTCTCAAGGTCATGCGTGCCTGCAGTTGTTCTGTAGCAAATGTTTCCTTTGGATTTCTGTTACACACTTCGTCTTTCCTTTATTCTAGCAAAAATCTTCTTTCGTTACATGAAGCAATTGTCAAGTGGGAAACATTCGGTTCTTCAGGCCCTTGTTTTCACATGTTACAGGCTTAGACAATCAAGCCTAGTCTAAACGGGCATGACTCCCCGTGCAGGAGGCAGCACGTGCACCTGAGTGTCCAGTTGAATTTGCCTCCTCCTGGAAGAGCAGTACGGACTGCGAGTGAAATGTTGAAGCAGTCACTCTTCCAGTCTGTCTGGGGATGGAGATGGCCTTTTGGGGTTTTTCGGTGTTCTGGTATTCATGTGCAGTCTCTGTCTGTCTTTATCTACACAGAAGCTGAACAGTGGGAGAGCCTGACACCAGAAAGCAGAGAGCACCTCATTCGTTCATTGTCTACAATGGCGTCAGATAGCAGACCCGAGCTACAAGAGAAGGCATTTATATTGAAGAAAACACTTGAAAATCTTGACTAAGTTATAAAACACAAAGTGCCATGTAAAACAAAAACAAAAAAGTGCAGTGGTCTGAAAACCAAGTGGGAAAATGAAGATTACTCTGTAGCATGCATCATTCCTGGCCAAAATAAAAAATGCCTTAAATTCTTTTCCCCGTTAATGTTATTTTTACTCTTTTAAGCTGATGATGGCTAGTTGTTTTATCAGTAAATACCTCTAACAGTCTGCCCTAGAATGTTTATAAGTGTGCAACATAAAAAATGTTGAGGGCAAGATGCTTTTTTTTTTCCCCCCTTTAAATCGGCAAAAGAATGTTACTCAGATCCCCTTTGTCCTTCAAAGGAATTGTTGAAAAACCACCAGCACAGGAGGTGAAAAGCATGTTTGATTTTCACTTATGTTGTGTGTGGAGATCTGTTACCTGGTGTCTGAATAGTAAATCTTCGGGACTCTGCAGTAGAGCTAGTGTTTGTTATTGATAAAGAATGAAACGCTTCCCCTGACGAAGCCCGTGCTAAACTCCTGTGGTTTCCCAGGGACAGGGTTTCATCTGACATCCCCCTCTGCTTCTCCTGCTTGCTCCTCCCTTGCAGCCTGTTGTCTCTGAGTTGTGAAAGGCAGAGTACTGTTAACTTTGCTCCTTCCTCCTTCTCTGACCTCAACATGGATTGACCGAGACTATGCCTTCCCCAGCTAGCAACCTCGGCCTCCCAAACTTTAAATGAGAACTTTTTTCCTCAAAGGATGCACAAGAGAGCACTTTACTGAGCTGTGTGGGACAAAGTTGGGCCTAGTTGGTGCCCCGGTGGAACACTGCTCTTCTCAAAATTGTTTTGCATGGACACTCCTCAGCTGCAGGAAAAAAAAAAAAAGGAAAACAATCTTTTCTAGATATGTTTTTGAAGAGTGTTCGAAGTTTGCAATGACACGTTTTTTTAATAGTGGTAATGTTTTATTCCCTTCCTGTTCGTAACCCTGTTCTTGCTTTGGAAACCTGTAATGATTTAGACTTGTCAATATTTGTAAGAAACTGAATCATCTGTCATTTCTCAGCAGCCCAAGTCATGCTGGTTTCTAGCAAATACTTTTTAATTTGCACTTAAGAAGAAAGATTATATCTGCATTAACGTGGAGTAAAATTGCTATATGATGATGTGGCCATGCTGCCTGTCTCCTTTTTTTTTTTTTTTTGCCCTCCTC
>VYZW01018285.1:15500-44281 GCA_013401315.1 Balaeniceps rex | reverse complement strand
CCTTTTGTCAAAGGTCACTTTCTTAGCATTATCCATGTTATTACAGACTAGTGTTGTTCCAAAGACATATTCCATTGCTTTCTGCAGTTCAGACTCATATCCAACTAGAGAAAGGGCTAAATGCAAGTTATCATCACCAGCCTAGAAATCAAATGAAATGCAATTAGTATGCCTTAAGTTGTAAGAACTTTTAAATTTAATTTCTGTCTTCTCTCGATAGAAACACTTTCTAAAAACATCATTACATTTTAAAACAATTTCAGTTAAAAGTGGAATAATTAATATCCATTTAAACATCACATAGCTGAAAGGATACAAAGGAAAAAAATAAAATCAAGATACCCCCAAACCCTACAGAAATTCTTATTAGTATAACCATTAAGAAGCCCATGTTTTTACCAAAACCCAAAATTTAAAAGGTACACAAGGAAAATAGTGTAAATAGTGTATTTATTTACATACCAAGGTTTGGGCCAACTTGACCGTGTCTCGTCCAACACACCTGGCTGAAATTTTGTTTAGTGGAATGATGGTGTATCGACGCTTTAGTTCACCCTTTTCTAAAAGCTTTTTGCCAGTAACCTTGGATGAGAAGAGTTACAAAGCATACCTGAATACATAACTGATTTTGTAAAGTAAGACAATAGGGCATTGCAAGAGGAATATACTGTTGCCAGTAACCATGCATGACTCTCTTGACCTAATTTAAACGTGTACATGGGTCCCAACCACCTCTTAAGCATTCAGTAACAATGCACATGCTCACTAACCCTGAATCACATGACCTCATCTCAACATTCAGAGTTCTGTGTTAAAGTAATAAACATACCTCTGTGTCCACAATAATGTTATAGAGTTTCCCTCCAGCCACTGTTTCTAGGGCTTTTGCTTTGGACAGATCTTTCACAGTGATAAGAGACACAACAGGGCCTTTCACACGGTTTGGATTCCAATTTTTTTCCGGATCTCTTAAAATAAATTTAAATTATTATATTTTCATGTTTGTTTCTGTCCCACACATCTTAAAACATTTATATTTAAAAACTCATACGCTTATTATATTGGTGTAAGAAGTTCTAAATTCTATGAGGGCAAAAAACCCCACAGAAAATGGTTAAATTAAATACTTCAAGGCAAGAAACTTCCTACTAGTCAGATACAAAGTCATTAGAAGAATGTCCTTCCTGATTTTGGTATAATTTGTTCATGCACTTTCCAACTGATTTTACTCTGGGTCCTATTATTAGCACAGCTATAGGAATATGTTCAGACTATTACATAAGCAAATAAATCTAGGGATACATGTATTTGACTGGTGGAGACAGCTACAGCATTGACCTCCACTGAGCAAATCTACTCACAGTCCTCAGGCAGGACTCTGAAAAGTAATGATTACATATTTTTGCAGTTTAGACCTTTGCATTCTATGGTTTTAGCTACTGAAGTTGCATTATGGCTTGCAAACATAATCATACAAAACTTTTAAATTCCAGCGATTTTAATAAGGCTGTCATTTAAGAATGACTGAATCACTTTCCCTGCTGCCCATTAATTCAGTTAACATTTCTTGGTTTTCCCCCCACCCTTCACATGCATCACAGGTAAGATAGTCATTATTCACTGGCACTAAAAGGAAAGCAACAGCTAAGCAATTAATGGAATTATTCTCTTAAGTCCCATAAGCCATGCATAAAATGCTCCAAAAAGCACTTTCAAACATCTTTTAGGATCGCACTGAGATCTTACTTGTATTCAAACTGTAGATGAGGAAACCTTGCCACTAAGCCTTCATACAATTCTCTCAGTCGGCTAATGTCACGAGTCAATGCCTTCTTTTTTGCTAAAAGGGCTTCTTCTTTCTCTTCTTAAGTTGAACACAAGCAGCAGACAAACATCCAGAGCACAGAAATCTATTAGCTTAAAAATTGGTATGCTACACTGTTTATCTACATACATGTAGAGAATACTTAATTCAAAGACCTTCTAAAATTCTTTGTAAATTTCCAGTTTAGACAAATTAACACCATCACAATACCAAACATGCAAAGAACTTAAAGTCTAATGTGCTTCTCTGAATGTCATTCTAGAATATCAATTTACAGTTTTGAGTAGCTTCTGCAACAAATGTTACCTGGAATGAGAAACAAAGTGGTTTAGGCAGGGAAAACCAGGAAGGAATAGGGAGGTTGGTCACTTTTTCTACCTAAATTTTAGATGGAATTTAGATTTTCCATCAAACTTTAACAAATTTGGCCTAAAGTTTATAAAATCAAATTATTTTAAACTATTTTCTGTGAAAGACAAGAGCTTGCAGAGCTTTGACCAGACAAATTTCTTTGTGCATGAAAGCAGCACGCTTGGTTCCTTCTTGTATTGGGTCTGGCTGGGATGGAGTTAACTTTCCCCATAGCAGCCCTCATAGTGCTGTGCTTTGTATTTCTAGTACAACGCTGTTGATAACACACCAGTGTTTTTGGCTACTGCTGAGCAGTGCTAGCACAGAATCGAGACCGTCTCTCCAACGCCCCCTCCAAAGGCCAGTAGGCTGGGGGTGGGCAAGAGGTTGGGAGGGGACATAGCGAGGACAGCTGACCCAAGTGATATTCCATACCATATGAAGCCTTGCTCAGCAATAAAAGCTAAGAGAAAGGAGGTGTCGAGGGGGCATGCATTATTAAGGCTTTTCTCTTCCAGACCAGTCGCTACGTATATTGAGGCCCTACTTCCCAGGAAGAGGCTTGGCATCGCCTGTTGATGGGAAGTGGAGAGTAAATCTTTTAGTTTTTGTTTGCTTTTGCATCTGACAGAGCCAGTTCCAGCTGGCTCCAAGACAGACCCACCGCTGGCCAAAGCTGAGGCCCTCATCGACGGTGGTAGTACCTCTGGGATAACATATTTAAGAAGGGGAAAAAACTGCTGCACAACAGCAGCTGGGAGGTAGGAGTAAGAATATGTGAGAGGAACATCTATGCAGACACCAAGGTCAGTGAAGAAGGAGGGGGAGGAGGTGCTCCAGGCACCAGAGCAGAGATTCCCCTGCAGCTCCTGGTGAAGACCATTGTGAGGCAGGCTGTCCCCCTACAGCCCGTGGAGGTCCATGGTGGAGCAGATATCCACCTGAAGACCTTGGAGGATCCCACACCAGAGTAGGTGGATGTGCCTGAAGGAGGCTGTGACCCTGTGGGAAGCCCACGCTGGAGCAGGCTCCTGGCAGGACCTGTGGACCCATGGAGAGAGAAGCCCACGCTGGAGCAGGTTTGCTGGCAGGACTTGTGACCCCACAGGGGACCCAAGCTGGAGCAGTCTGTTCCTGAAGGACTGCACCCCGTGGAAGGGTCTCACGCTGGAGCAGTTCATGAAGAACTGCAGCCTGTGGGAAGGACTCATGTTGGAGAAGTTCATGAAGGACTGTCTCCTGTGGGAGGGACCCCACGCTGGAGCAAGGGAAGAGTGTAAGGAGGCAGTGGCAGAGGCAACACATAATGAACTGACAGTGAGGAGGTAGAGAAAATCAGGAATGAAGTTGAGCCCGGGAAGAAGGGAGGGGTGGGGGAAGGGTTTTAGGGTTTGTTCCTACTTCTCATTACCCTACTCTGGTTTCATTGGTAACAAATTAATTTCCCCAAGTTGAGTCTGTTTTGCCCATGACAGTAATTGCTGAGTGATCTCTGTCCTTATCTCAACTCATGAGCTTTTCATCATATTTTCTCTCCCCTTTCCAGCTGAGGAGGCGAGTGATAGAGCGGCTTTGGTGGGCACCTGGTGGCCAGCCAAGGTCAACCCACCACACTTCCATATTCCTTTTCAGATTCCTCCAAAATTATGCACCAGAAGTCTGTACAGACCTTCATAGTTCAGCTTCTTCATTTGGTTTTCTAGTTTTTCTTTTGTTTTTCTGACAGCTTCAAGTGCTTCTTTGTCTTTCTTGTAGCCTCCGTCCATCTTTTTAACTTCGGCTTGTTTTTTCTTTAATTCTTGTTGAGTATAATTCAACTTCATTTGAGCCTGTAAGGAGTAAGAAAATACGGAACCAGAAGATCTTCAAAAAAAATCTTGCAGGTGCAGATTTAGAACACTTGCACTAACAAGGTGCTTATATAATTTGTAAAAGTTTCCACTGGTTGCACAAATGCCAAAAAGCAGCCTTGGCTTTTGCAAGTAAGGGCACAGGTGATTTGGAAATAAAAACATAAATCATGTATTTGGATGCAATAGTTCTTTTTAGCACACAAATAGCATCCGAGAAGAAACAAGGTAAAATAATGTGGGACACAGCTGTCCTTGTTATTTTCCTCAAAAGAGTTTTTCCTTAAGTGAGACAATCAAGATACTCTTTCAACTTTGAAAATTTAAATTACCCCAGCAGAGGTTTCCTATCATAAGACAAAAGAAGTAGTGTCTGTTTCAGTCATGTGACTAGCACACAATTTAACAGAGGAGAAAACAGTTTCTTCTGAACTCTGCCTTCATAGTCTCAGGCATCTTTATTTTAATTCCATTAAGTTTTACTGTAGAAATCTCTACAGGATGAATGTGTATCATGGACAGCAGTCTTAATTTCTTCCTATCAAATACCTTCAGCCATTTGAGTACTCCGAGTCCTACCTTATGTCTCAAATGCCAGTTTCTATACTTTCTCACAGCAACGTTATAGCTTTTCTTTATTTGTCTATATTTATGCAAGAATATTTTTTTAATGACCTGTTTTATCAAAAAGTCACCTTAATGCATATGCCAACTTGTAAAATACCTTGCACAGATATTCTGCAGATCTTTCCACTGACCTTTCAAGAGTGTGTCATTTGGTTTTCAGACAATTTTCAAAAGAAGCAGGGAGGCTGGTCTGAGACAGGCAGAGCTTTTATTCTTACCTGTTTAGCCTCTGTTACTGCTTTGCTGATTTCATTTTTGCAGGTCATCATCTGCCCAGCAAGAGTAGCTTCTTCCCCATCGTCATTGCTGGACAAGCCAGCAGACACAGCATTAAAATGCTGTTGTGCTGCAGCTAAAGCATCTGCATCTTTTTCACTCGCTCCCTGTAAAGCACTTAGTTCTTTCTCTGCCTTCTTTACTTCTTTCTCCTTTGACACTAATGCTTTAGAATCCTTCAGCAAAACAAATAACAGAAACAAAAAAAGGAAGAGAGAACCTGAGTCCCATTAACTTTACATTCATGTTGTTTAGATGAGAAGCTGTAAGTAGTTTCAACTACATTTCTACGACCCTTTGTCAGATTTTGTGATCTTACAATTTACCTTTGCATGTTTTCAAGTGCGTACTTGTCCATTGAGTGCACTGAAGATCTACAGAAAGATTAAATACAGGAAGAGATGACAGCTGCCCAAGAACTAGAAGTAGCTCTTCCCAATATCTAAAAAGTAAAGTATTCTTCAGTGCTCCTCTTGCATAAAAGAAACCCATCAGCTGTCAGAAATACACAATGTAGAAATTTCTCCTTTAATTTTAAGAATATCAAATATCCAGAGAGCATAATAGGGATCTCTCCTGAGCTTAACAAAAGGTTGGCAACCACACAGTTGCACTTTCTTTGTGTATGCATCGCATTTGTTTCTAACGGAAACCTATTACCTATGCCACACAAATCAGTGCCCTTACCATTTGTTTCTGCTTTCCTGATGTAATTGTTGCCAATCAGAGGATTTTTCTTATCATAATAGGTAAGAAAAAAACAGCTGTTCCCCTCAATCTGAATTAATTTAGTGTTTAAAGAAAATGATATACAAAGTTCTTACCTCCTGCATACTTTTAACCAGTTCTTCATACTTATTTGTTTCACTTTTTAAGTTCTGCTTCTTGAGATCAAGGGCACTTTGTGCTCTAGCATGAACTCTTTGAATTTCTGAAAGAGCATCTTCCAGCGAATGGAGTGCACCACCGACTTCCTACAATTAGAAATGCAGGAAATTTAATTTAGCTTAAGAAACTGATACAGTATTTGTAATATTTCATCTTCTGTTCACAGCTATATGTAGAAGAAGAGATGAATATTTGATCAAGCAGGCAGTTAGACTGAAATGCAAGCAGGTCAGAACATCTCTTCCTTCTGAAATCCAAACTAATGTGAAGCCACTACTGAAGCCCCACATCATGGGGCATGGTCCCTGAACAAAAGCTGCATTTAGGCATCCAAAGGCCCTGTGGGCCATCCGGTACCTAACCAAATCTACTGCCCCCAAAAGTGAGGTCAGTACTGATTTTTGGTGACCAAGAGTTTCATACTTGAAGTGTATTTCTTTTGAGACAGCAACAAAAAGGAAGGAAAAAAATCTCTGGCAAAATTTACCAATGAATGCACAGAGTGGAAACATGAGGGCAAACGGTTTCTATTCTTCAGTTATTATTCATTTACAGTGATTGGAAGTAAAGCATTTCAGACAAATGAAAACTTCAAACGGATGTCTTTCAGACAATGGCTAAGAATGACAATAAGCAGTGTATAATCTAAACAACCCATCACAAGAAGATAAAAATTTAAGGGTATGTGATCTGTAAAAATAATTCCCTTCTCATATAATTCCTTGCATTCAGCTATTCAGATGAGCACAACTCTGTTCTCATTTACCTTATCCCTTTTCTTTTCCATCTCTGCTATTTCTTCATTAAGTTGTCTCATCTTCTTTTCACTTTCAGCCATTGATTCCTGAAGCTTCTCTACATTAGCCTGCATTTCCTTTAATGCTTCAGCAGAGGATGACTTTGTCTCTTCAGCCACAACAAACTGATAAGCTATACAGAGGCGGCTCAAATGTTCTATTGCTCTTATCACTTTTTGGTACTCTAGATAGGATGATCGTTCCTGAAAAGACACCAATTAAAAAAACCCTCTAAAATTTGATGGAAAAATAATATTAAGTAGGACTGTTACAGAAATCTTCTAAGCACTTCTACTAACGTTATTATTTGTAGATAAGAGGAAGGATTCTCCATGTTAAATAATATATTCGGTACTGTACATTGCAGGCCTGCTTAGGAAAATCTTAGATAAAAAAATACCTGTACAGTTGATTGTACAGCAGAAATATCACTTGACACAAGTTTTTTAAGAGCTAAGATATGTTTTTATCTTCTGTTTTTATCTAGTTCTCTTGTTTTCTTCCTTGTCTCTACATTCCCCTCTAGAATTTCCTGGAAGTCCTGAATGTCACAATTTCTGTATTTGGATGGAAGATAAAATTTATCTTTCTCAAAAGATTCTACAAAGCTTGAAAACATGCTGTTGTTTTAGCCACCACATATTGGTTTAGGGTAGCTGAAAGTATTTTTTCAGTACTTTAAGGGCCCTACCACTCTTCTAATTTTCCCATACCTCTTTCAGTTTCTGTAAAGTTGGAGTGATCTCCTCATTTAAGACCTGAAATACAAAACAGAACATTTATATTCAGATTTTTAAAACTCTTATATATCTAAGCATGAATATGTAGTTCCAGGTGCAGAAATTAAATACTCTACAAGTTAAAAACCACACCACACTAGTTATTCAGTTATCTTTAACAAATATAAAATAAAGTATAATTTCCAACATGTAGTACCATTTGAATGTCTTTCAGTTTGGCTTCCTTCTTCTCTATGGTTTTCTGGACTGCTATTTTCTTGCATTCATACATCCTAGTACCAGCTGCTTCTTCAATCATAGCTAAAATCTAAAATAAAGCAATGCGAAAAAAAATTGGTATTTCTTCTTACGTTCTACAGGTTCAACTCAGAACTGAGTTGAACATCTCATCTCCCCCAATACCCTTTTTTTTGTGTCTCCGCCCATATAGATTCTTGTCATTCAAAACAAACCAGTAAAACTTCAGACAAAAAACTCCCAGAACTTTCTTACCTCTGGTGGCTTCATATTTAGAACTTTGGTAATTCGTCCCTGGTGACAGAAAGATAAAACAAGAATGGTGGTTGTGTACCATGCAATAGTGAAAAACGAAAACAAAACAAAGCCCCAAACCCAAAAAAACCCAGTCATTTTTATACAGTATAAGCTCAAGCATGTTTGTGGGTTTTGGGTTTTTTTTGCTACAAGGATAATCTAGTTTACTCAATTGTTTTGTTCTTGAAAGTTCAAACAAGTCACTTCTTCACACAGCAACCTTGAAATGGCCCTTATATCTTACCCTCCAAATTCCTGATTACATCTTAAAGGAGTAACGTGCATATTTTGTTCTAGAGTCTTACTGAGTTGCTGATGTTGACTAAGCTCTTAATCATAAACTGGCTTTTTGGAGATTTAGTTCATATGTAACTAGGGGAAAGCAGAATAGGTGCAAAACTGCCCTCCCCCCCCGCCCCCGCAAGTTGGGACAGTTCCATTTGAAACAGTAAATCTTGCTCCGTTTTATTATTCCTTGCAAATACTTCAGGGATTTGTCTAGTCCTTGTGTTGATGTTTATAAGGGTCTTTTCAATCGGTCAGCTCTTCCTTTGTTAATTGTGATTTAAGGCGGCATGTTTATCAACATCATTCAAAATATTGTCTAACATGGAACACGCATAATAGGAAAGAAATTCTCTGTTTTTTAGCATAATAGTAAAAGCAACACCTACCTGTTAAAGAGACAAAAAGGAAAATAAAATTGGAATATGTTTTAGAAAAAGCTTGCTACATGAGGTCTTGTGCTACAAGACACGTGTTTTATGGTCAAAGTATGCTGTACTGGAAATCTTAACTACTTAACAGGCATTTGATTTTTACTTGGTAAGAAGTTGCTTTTCTCTGATTAGGAAATTAATTGTTCTTCCACTATGTATCCTGCCTAAAATTCAGTGCACCTTCTATTCTTTTCAGATTTTATAAAGATGCACACAATACCTGCATAATGAGGAAGTGAGGGTTATTGACATTGAGTCCAACGGAACAGAAGAGGTCCTGCACACGAGTGTTGGTAGCATTCACACCATTGATAAGATACTTATTTCTACCTCCAATGACAACCTGGAGAAGGAAAAGAAATGGAAGAAACTTTAAGTGATTTAAAAATGACTTGACATTATGAGAATATAAACTGTAATAAAGAATAAAAAAATCTGATCAAATCCCATATATTATATCTTTGCATACACATATATATGCATACTGTACAGAACATCAAAACAGATCTTGTTGAACTGAAGAGACATGTAAAATACCTAACTAAAACATAAGAAAGATCAGCCATTGAGGGCAATATTGACAAGAAAATTTCCAAACTCTGCAAGTTTTCTTTTTTTTTTTTTTTAAAAAAAAAAAACAAACTTGGGAGACATCCTTCATCAGAAAGATAAAGGTTCCCTTGTTCTTGGAGAACAAATTTAACACACAGTTCAGATATGAAGAGGAAAATATGAAAAAAAGCCACAAAACAGAAAATTATAACTTGCTTTAGGAACATATTTCATTATTATTACCTTCCTGTGTAAGTCCATAGAAAACATTATTGATACAATATATTTAACAATACTAAAAAAAGATGGAATTACTCGGGAAATTAGTTTATCTAGTACACCAGATCTAATTCTACAGTTTGTCTTACTAACTACAATGTAGAAGCATTGCCTCAATTGCAAAAACCCAAGGACTTTAAAAATTACTTTTTTTTTTTCCCTTGAAGTCACTCTGTTAAGCACGGTAAAAATGTACATAGGTTACTAAGCAATACAGATATTAAAGACTCACCTGCCTAGTGACGGTGATCTCATCATTAGCTTCAAACCCCAGTGGACTTAGTTTCTTGTCAGAATTATCAAAGGTAATAGACACAGATGCTTTAGTAATTCCAGCTTGCCCATTTTTATAAACTAGGTCTTGCAAGTTGGAAGCTCGCACCTAAATACATGGAACAGATAAACACATTTTTGAAAGAAATTCATTACATGGCTTCAGTGTACTACTGTAGGTTTTGGAGAAATGAACGAAAACAATGCAGATCTAGCCGTACATTTAAGAGTTCATGTGAGAGACTGACATACAGGAACTGCAAGGTGCTAGCATTGTAAAACCACAGGCAGAGTGTGCCTGTCTAGTTTGAGTGAGCCAGCTAATTGTTTCTGCACGAGATTCCTGAAAAAAACTGAATAGATGTTAAAAAAAAAAAAAAAGCCAGATGACTAGTTCAGTCACCAGTACGTTTAAAGAGCATTTATTATTCATAATGCAGTTCACAGGGAAATGTATCAGAAAGTGTTCCTTGGATTTGTCTACAATTACAGGGGGGCGGAGGGAGGATAAAAAAATCACCTGAAGACAGAGATTCAGTTTGATCTCAGAGCACACAATTTTTTTTTTATAAGAGTAAAACATACACATCATCTTTTAAATAGCAGGCACTGCATGAAAAACAGCTCTTTATTTTCTTCTGATGAACCAGTTGGCCAAATTTTAAGACCCAATCCAGAATTGAAAAAGTTTATTACAAATAAACAAGTTAGTGCCTTTAGCTGCAAAAGATCTTCGGCCTGAGGCTGCTACCTTTTAAGTGGGTATTTTTAGTCTAGTGTTCGGAGATGCAGTTTTATGTAATGAAAAATCCAAATAAATAAAACTTTTTTTTTTTTTTGAGAGAAGCACCACTTCAGGTCTTCCATCAGAGATTACTCAAGAGAGTAATATGAAACATTGCTGACAGAATAAAGACCTTTCTTGAATGCACCCTCTCTCTGTACCTGTGACAGATTGGTGATTCCCAACAGGAAACAGATTGAATCCAAGATATTGGACTTGCCACTGCCATTCAAGCCAGTAATGGCATTGAATAATGGGTCAAAGCCACGAACTTCCGTCCTCTGAGCATAGGATTTAAATCCTTCAAGAACAATTGACTTGATGTACATCTTCTCTATGTTCCTAAGGGACCAGGCAAAGTATTCCTCCCCAGACTATGAAGAAAGGTATCTGGATTATAATCCTACAGATTTCAGAGAAAACAAGAAAAAAAAAAAAGAAGCAAACGAATCATACTGCATGCCAAACAAACAGCTAAATGTGTGATAAAATGGAAAGAACAAACGTCCTTTACAACAAAAAGATTATGCATTTATAAACGGAAAATTCCAAGTAGACCCCAGATCCAGGAAGCATCGCAACAATAACCTGTACTTCAACATTTTTAAGCGATGTGACTTGACACAACGTTCATCACGACATTTGTACGAAGACTGTGGCATAGCCCTGGTTTCTCACAGAGCTGGCCGTTAGGCCGTCAGCCAACGAAGGGAAGGGAAAGGCCCGGATCTTTCAGAACCCGGCAGAAGGGGAGCCTCCCCTTCCAGCCTGCAGGACTGCTATCTGCTCAGCCCCACCACGCCGGAGGGCTGGCGCCCAGGAAAACGACAGCCTCGGCTCTAAGAGGCCGTGAACACAGCCCCATCCCTGCCCCTGCCCCTGCCGCCGCCATGGCGCCCGCCCCCATGCTCTCGCCGCCGGCGCCGCGGCTCCCCCCAGGCCCGCGGGTGCCCCTGCCAAGCGAGNCCTGCGACGATTGAATTTTGGCGCCGAGAGTCGGCGGCCGTTAGAGGAGGTGCCTGCTCGCGGCTGCCCCCGCGCTGCCTGTCTCCGGTGGCCCAGCTCCTCCCTTCCCGGCGAGAGAGGGTAGGGACTCGCCCGCTCCTTATTCCTTTTCAGAGGAGGAGGGAGCGCATCCGTGACGCAGCCTCTCGGCCCGAGGGGACAGCGGGCACCCTCAGGTCAGGCGAGCGCGGCGNCGGGCGCGGCGGGCGGCCCGGGCGCGAAAGCCCCCCCCCCCAGCCCTGACAGGCGGAGCAGTGCGGCGGTCGGGGCGGGAGTGGGTGGAAAATGGCGGCGGTTGGTGCCCTGAGGGGAGGGAGCCGTAGGCATGGCACCGCGGTCCCTGAGAGAGGAGAGGTCGGGGTGGGTGAAAGGGCACTTGGGCGGTAGTGTGGGGTTCTGTGGCGGGGCCGAGGACCTTGAGTGTTAACTCCAGGCTGCTGCGGGAAGCGTCTTTGTACCGCCCTTAAATTACAGTAAAACTGAGGAAGTGTGGTTCTGTACTTCAAATCCCATCACCCCTAGCCCCCAAAAAACCCCAAATCTATGCCTGTTCAACTATCTTGCTGTGATTTACAGAAGTGTTTCCATTCAAGCAGAATAAAGAGCACCTATCCAAAATTTGTGAGCGCTTGTCATTGGAAGAACAGTAGTGTCCAGTGCAGCATTCGTCAACGTGGAAAAGCAAGGTCAGCTGAATGCGTTTACTCTTTCCTGAAACTGCTGTCGTTATACTGTAAAAATAGGCCAGTGTTTCGCAAGAGGACTTCCATGTTGTACTGTCAGCTGAACTTTAGTGTTACCACTGAGATCAGGGGAGCTGTTTTAAAACTGACTCTACTGAACTACCTAGTTTGTAGTCTGAGGTTATTTTAATCCTTTGAAATAATTCAGACTGCAGGTTTACACTATAAGGAAAAACTTTTTGTGTGTCTGCTCGCTTCAGGAATTACGTTGGATACGTATGTCCATGTATGTCCTCTGTTTGCATATGACATGAAGGAGAGGGATAACTTCACCCTTTCTTAAGTGGTTATGTAATAGCTTTGACCTCATCCCTCACCTTAAAAGTTGGCTGCTTCATTTGGTGTAATGGTAAAACGTGCTATTTTAATGATAGTGTTCAATTTTAAGTAATTAAAAAAAAAGTTGCAGCTACTTAACATGCAGTTAGTATGTTGGAATGAATATAGCATGTGGTTTGAGGAAGCAAAAGATACTTTTAGCAGCTGCTTATCTAGGATAATTTTTAGTATTATTATACCATAATGTGCATTATACCAAATGTATAGCAGATACCTTTCCCAACTCTGAAGTCACAAATAGATATTCTACAAAGGTAAACATATAGTATAGCTTCACTGGTTTGTGAAGTAAGTATTTTAAGAATTGGGAAATGGTTTGATTTTAGTAAGTACATGATAATACAGCACAAAATTAATGATATAATAGTTCAGAAAGAGGTGGGTTTTTTGGAACTCACTAGTATGCTCACTAGAATCTCTAAGGGCTGAACGCTTGCTCACAGCAGATACAGAAAAGACTGTGTTCTATTTTGCTAAAGCGACACCTGTTTCTTTTTATTTCGTGGGATGAATTTAACGCTAAGCCTTTTGAGTAGACAAATATTGTAAGGATTATTTTTTTATTTTGGTGGGTTTTTTTCAAATCATGCTATATAGATTCTTGGTTCAGAGGAGATAATTGTTTTGGTTTTTTTTCTCAGGACTCAGTTCTGGTGAAAGAAATTAGGGTGTGTACATCCTGAATAAATCTCCCATGAGAGTTTTCTGGTTCTTCAGGTGTTTTGAAGAGTATCCTGTAGAAACCTGTGCTAAATAATAAGTAAAACCCACAATAATAAATAAGTAAGAAATGATAACTTTGCTTGCTCCTAGTATTGATTTAATTCTTAAGGTGTTCATGCTTACAGTTGTTCATATGAAATAAGCACTAGTTGTTGTACCAAAAGCTAATTATGAATTAAGAGTGCTAGTTGCCATTATGTCATCACAGAATAATTTAGGTTGGTAGGGATTTTGGGAAGTCGTGTGCCCTGTACACGTGGGCAAAGCCAGACCAGACTGATCAGATTGCTCACAGGCATGTGAAGTTGTATAAATTTTGAAAGGTGGAGATTCTACAATCTCTTCAGGCAACCTGTTCCAATATCTGACCCCGTCATGGTTTGGAGGAGGGCGGGGGGCGGGATCCCACAATTTCCCATGTATCGTTGGAACATACTGTCTTCAGACTACATTCATCATCTCTTCTCTTACTCTGTCGTTGTGCGCTCCCCTAAGATGAGCTCATTTCCGTTTTCTCGATACTGTCTTACTAAGCAGCTGTAGAAAGCAGTAAATCTCCCTGTAGCTTGTGTTTCTGGAGACTGAACAAAGCCATTTCTCTCAAGTTTTTTTCGTTGTCTGTTACATTTTCCAGTCCCTTCACGTTTTCCAGTGCATGCTCAGGGTTCTCAGATGGGAAAATCTGTAGCCAGAGAAACCAGAAGTCTGGAGAAGGACTGTCTTCTGAATCTCCGCTTGTGTGAAAAACGTGTGAAGCTTCCCTCAGGGATTCACCATGACAACTCTCAGTCTTGCGTGTTTGGAGAGGTCCCGATCTTCACAAAGCACCAGAGGAAAGGCAGGCAGGCTAAGAACAGGGAGTGTGGGGGGAGTTCAAGGATTCTTCTTTCAAGCCTACAGATTTAGTGTTTTAAACTCCAGTGGTGGATGTAATCCTTGCTCTAACTCTCACAAGTTTTCTTATGCTGGGCTGGATATAAATTTGAGAGAGGGACTGCATTTTAGTCTGCTTTTATAGGGAAGGAAGGTCCATGC
This sequence comes from Balaeniceps rex, assembly GCA_013401315.1. Lineage (NCBI taxonomy): Eukaryota > Metazoa > Chordata > Aves > Pelecaniformes > Balaenicipitidae > Balaeniceps > Balaeniceps rex. Next base: position 29,941 of record VYZW01018285.1, on the reverse strand, counting down.
TGTGCAAGCTGTATGTGTATGCATTTCATTTGAAGCAAATACTGTCCGTGGGGGTGTACGGACCCACGTATGTTTGGCATACAGGAAAAGGATTGAAGGAAAACCCTGCAGGTGTCTTGATGGTGGAAGATACATGCTTCATTAGGCACAGGAGAATGTTATCTGAGGGAGCAAGCAAGCATTTAGAGGGAGGAAAGGAGGAAAACAGGAAGGAAAGAAGGAAAGATCATAGAATCATAGAATAGTTTGCACTGGAAGGGACCTTTAAAGGTCATCTAGTCCAACCACCCCTGCAACGAGCAAGGACATCTTCAACTAGGTCAGGTTGCTCAGAGCCCTGTCCAACCTGACTTTGAAGGTTTCCAGGGATGGGGTGTCTACCACCTCTCTGGGCAACCTGTTCCAGTGTTTCACCACCCTCATCATAAAAAATTTCTTCCTTATATCTAGCCTGAATCTACCTTACTTTAGTTTAAAACCATTACCCCTTGTCCTATCACTACAGGCCGTGGTAAAAAGTCTGTCCCTGTCTGTCTTATAAGCCCCCTTTAAGTACTGAAAGGCCTCAATAAGGTCTCCCTGGAGCCTTCTCTTCTCCGGGCTGAACAACGACAACTCTCTTAGCCTGTCCTCATAGGAGAGTTGCTCCAGCCCTTGGATCAATTTTGTGGCCCTCCTCTGGAACTGTTCCAACAGGTCCATGTCTTCCCGGTGCTGAGTATTCCAGGGCTGGACACAGTACTCCAGGTGGGGTCTCACTAGAGTGGAGTAGAGGGACAGAATCACCCCCCTCGACCTGCTGGCCACAGTTCTTCTGGTGCAGCCCAGGATACAGTTGGCTTTCTGGGCTGTGAGCACACACTGCTTGCTCATGTCCAGCTTTTCATCCATCAGTACCCCCAAGTCCTTCTCCGCAGGGCTGCTTTCAATCCCTTCACCACCAGCCTGTACTGACACTGGGGGTTGCCCTGACCCAGGTGCAGGACCTTGGCACTTGGCCTTGTTGAACCTCATGAGGTTCACACGGGCCCATTTCTTGAGCTTGTCCAGGTCCCTCTGGATGGCATCCCATCCCTCAGGCGTGTCAACCGCACCACTCAGCTTGGTGCCATCTGCAAACTTGCTGAGGGTGCACTCATTGATGAAGATATTAAACAGTACTGGTCCCAGTACAGACCCCTGAGGGACACCACTTGTCACCGATCTCCATCTGGACATTTAGCCGTCGACCACTACTCTCTGGATGCAACCATCCAACCAATTCCTCATCCACTGAACAGTCCACCCAGCAAATTCGTATCTCCCCAATTTAGAGAGAAGGATGTTGTGGGGGGCCATGTCAAAGGCCTTACAGAAGTCCAGACAGATGACATCCGTAGCTCTTCCCTTGACCACTGATGCAGTCACTCCATCACAGAAGGCCACTAGATTGGTCAGGCAAGACTTGCCCTTGGTGAAGCCATGCTGGCTGTCTTGAATCACGTCCCTGTCCTCCGTGTGCCTTAGCATAGCTTCTAGGAGGATCTGTTCCATGATCTTCCCAGGCACAGAAGTGAGGCTGACAGGTTGGTAGTTCCCAGGGTCCTCCTTTCTACCCTTCTTAAAAATGGGCACAATGTTTCCCTTCTTCCAGTCACCAGGGACTTAACCTGACTGCCATGACTTTTTAAATATTGTGGAGGATGGCTTGGCAACTACATCAGCCAACTCCCTCAGGACTCTGGGATGCATCTCATCAGGTCCCATAGACTTATGTGTGTTCAGGTTCCTCAGGTGGTTACAAACCTGATCTTCCCTTAGAGTGGGAGGGGCTTTACCCCCCTGGTCCCCATCTTGTGGTCCATCAACTTGGGAGGGGTGAGGAGAGAGGTTGCCAGTGAAGACTGAGCCAAAAAAGTTGATGAGTACCTCAGCCATCTCCTCGTCCATTGTTAGCAGTTTGCCATTCTTGCTCATCAGGGCGGGTATGCTTTGTTTGACCTTCCTTTTCTGGTTGACACACCTGTGGAAGCCCTTCTTATTATTCTTTGCGTCCCTTGCCAAGTTCAGCTCCAGGCACGCCTTGGCCTTCCTGATCCTATCCCTACACAATGGGGCAGCATCCCTATACTCTTCCCAGGATACCTGTCCCTGCTTCCACTGCCTGTGCAGTTCCTTCTTGCCCTTTAGTTTGACCAGCAGGGCTCAACTAATCCATGCTGGTCTCTTGCCATCCTTTCCTGATTTCTTACACCTGGGGATCCAGAGCTCTTGTGCTCTATGGAAAGCATCCTTAAAGATCTGACAGCTCTGTTATGCTCCCTTGTCCCCGAGGGCAGTTTCCCAGGGGGTCCTTCTGACTAACTCCTTGAAGAGCTGGAAATTTGCTTTCCTACAACTCAGGGTCCTGACTTTACTCTTCAACTGACCTGTATCCCTCAGGACTGCGAACTCCATCAGTGCATGATCACTGCAGCCCAGACTCCCTCGAAATCTTGACGTCACCTATTAGCTCACTTGTGTTGGTGACCAACAGGTCCAGTATCGCATTCCTTCTGGTAGGGCTAGATGGACGCTCCTGTTTACAGACCGTAGGAAATGTCTGTCAGAGCTCACATGAGTGGTCAGTGGTAAGAGGCAAATCTGTCGGGGGCCGTATGTCACTGCGGGATGGCTTCTCTGCCGTGGCACTGGGAGCCCTACGGTGCCATTTTGCACGGATGTACCCATTGTCGCTCGCTGTGGAATGTAACGGTAAAGTACTATGCTGAGCTGATGTGCGCTGTGGGAGTGGGGAGGTCCTCAGACCCCTTTTGCCAGATGCTGTCTGCTGTCTAAAGCAGCAATACAACAGGTGGTTATCACTGCTCTGTGCTTCCACCCTTCCACTGCAGTTCCTTAGACTCTCATTGACTTCCTTCTTTTTTTTTTCCCTTTCTTGTCGCTTTATCTTTTCATTTATCCGTCTCAGTCTCAATCCTACGGATGTACTGGAGTGGTAACAGATAACAAGTATGTCTCAGATATGCTAGGTGGGCTGGAGCAGCGAGCTTCCTTCTTGAAGGAGAAGCTGGTTGAGTGTATTATGAGCAGGAACTCATTCAAGGGTGAATCTGCCCTTGTAATGTTACAGAAATTCAGGAGGGGGCCTCAGAGGGATGGCTGGTGCTTGAAAGTATGTTTTGCAACTTCCCTTCTGAGCACACAGGGCTGTCTTACTACACTGCTCTGCAACAGACAGAGATGGGGGTGCTTAACCTTTGTAGAGGTAAGTAATGAGAAGTGAGGGAAGGAGCAGTCAACAGACAGGCTTAGTAAGTCTTGAAGCTCTTGCAGTAACTTCACAACATCAGATACCAGCCTGAGATTTCTTATCTTTTTCTCCTAAAACAAAATTGCTTGCTTGGTGTAGTCAAAAGTTTAGGGTTTAATTTAAATGGAGTTTTCTAGAAATTTAAGCTTAATGGAGCTTTTAAAAAAACGGAGTTTTCTTTGGCAGCTGTAAAATCAAGCAAATGAAACATTTCTCTCTGGTGCAGTAGGAAGCATGTGCCTGCAAATGGAAGAAGCGAAACTGTGCTGCAGTATGTCGCAACAGCTTTGATGAAATTTTGTATTTACTGATGTTGCAGCATGGGCTTGGACTGTATCAACATTTAAGCAAGGGGGAAGTAGAAAGAGTGCTTGAAAGAAGCTTAAGAGTGCCCCGCAGTGACCAGGGAATCACAGCTGGCCCTTCAAGAAGCTTTGGCTTGGTTTGTCAGCCCAGGTCACCTGAGTGTCCCATCTTCTTCCTGTCTGCGGGCTTCTTGCTTATTCTTTCTGATCAGGCATAGTTCTTAAGACTCTCATTTTATGTGCAGTTTCTGAGAGCTAAAGGGCAGCTGACCTATTTCAGTGCAGGTTTTGGCTTCCCTTTTCCCTTCCCCATGTGAGCTTGATCTGCAGGACTGTTGAACCTCTGTTGGAAATACAGCCTTGTAACAAAGCGCAGGGTAGCATGGTGTTTTTGCCGAGTGATGACTATTCACCTCCAATCTTTGACCTCCTTCCAGGGCTTCATAGCATTGCATAAAGAAGTGAAGTTGCAGCTTTATTGTTTCATAATGCTGCATCATGCTTGCTCAGATATTTGCAGTATAGTGTCTGCCAGAAGTAGCATGGGAGTGGCTGGCCTTTGACTTGTTTCTTACCACAGGAAAAAAACAATTTCTGAGAAAGCATTGTAATAGCTAAAACAGAGGGGAGGAACAGGTAATTTTTGCTAAGATTTGCAAGCACTTATGATTTGAGGCCATATTCAGTCCCAAGTAATTGGTAATGCTGTAATGTATGGGAAATCCTGAGGTAGCGTCTGGTTTATGACTCCCTTGTCAGTCTCTACTGCCAAGAAGTCCTTTTAAGTTTGTTTGGTTGGTTGGTTGTTTTTAAAGTATTTAGAAAGTCCTTTATGCTGGTGCCTGGCAGATTGCTTTGAAATGCTGCAGGAGACTGAGTAAATTGGATCTGGAGGAAGGGACTAGATGAGATGATGATTTCCTGAACAACTTTGCTGCTGTCGTGATCAGTGTTTTTTTCCTCAGCACTGATCTACAAACTAATTATGTCTGAGAGATATACTTTACTCAGCTTTTAATCGTACCCTTTTCTTCCAGTGTAGCTGGGAGCATAGCTGTTCCTGCTTCAGAATGGAGATAAGAGGAAACAACTACCACAGCCTTATCTGCAAATTAATTGTGACTGGCAGCAAGATGAACTGTTAAGCTAACCCCAAATTTGAATTGTAACTGACAGGCTTCTAAGGCAATTTTGTCCTCAAGGTTAGACTTGGGCAAGCCCAGGCTGGGAAACGGTACCACACAAGATACGAATGTTAGTTGGGGTTACTTACGGAAAGTAAACTTTGCTGGTTTTGTAACCAAAATGATTAGTTTTAGCTTGTCGTGTAGTGGAACAAAGTGTATATTTACCAGGAACTAAAATAACTAAGGGGTTAAATTTGCAGCTTGCACCACTATTAACCCACACTCACATTCTGGGCTAGCAGTTAATTGTCTCAGAGACTCTCAAGGACAGTGGGATGATTTAATGGTTGGTTGAACCGTTTGGAGAACATCCTTATCTATAGAAGGATACTTCAAGCATGAAGTCAGTAGAAGATACAGTAACTAGGAGAAAGGCAATTCCGGCAGGGGGAGATTGCGACCACCGACTCAATTCAAGACCAAAAGGACTACCCCCCACACACAGTCTCCTTGAGTATGCACAGTAAATTAAAATCACACTGCGGCTTTAAATCGAAGTGAGGGGAATAGACACCAATGAGGGACTACTAACTAATGAGAAGAAATTTAGAAAATGAATATGTATAATTAAATTGTATAAATACTGTACTTGCTAAACTGAACGGTATGCACGATAGGCGAAATGATCCCCCATGCATCCAGCACTGCAATAAAGAATGCCTACTTCTTAATACTACATTGGCATTAAGAAGTTTATTCCCAATTTTGGTGACAGCTTGACTCATGGTCCCTTGAGAGCTTTACTACTCTTCTACTTTAACGTGAAGACTCCCAGATTTCAGGTATCACCACCTGAGCCTCCAGTCAAACTCTCTCAATTTTCTCGGACCTGTCTGTCCTCTCTGTTATTCCTGACCTTCTTTTCCAGTTGCTAAGTACCTACTATGGGATCCCAGTTTTCACCTCTTCTTCTCCTCTCTCCTGTTTTCCCCTGATTTGTGAGCCTCCTTCCCCGCACTGATTTGATACAAAAATTCGTGGATACTATCCTTCAAAGAGGATAAGGAGTATCCAGAAAGTTCCTGAAATAAAACTCAATAGCAACAAAGTTCCTATTAAGCAGGCATCCTTTATTACAACGCTGGGCAGCACTGGGGATTGTTCCACCAGTGCTCCAGTGATTTGGTAAATTTTTGAAGATTATATACTATCAAGTCATACATAGTCATAGGAGTTCCAAGAATTCATCTACATAAACATGAGATTTCCTGGAACTCATTAACATATGCAAATGTTCAATCCGCATGCATAGTCGTCCTCTTTGGTGATCTTCGGGGGTCCTCCGGTGGTCTCCGATGGTCTTCCTCACCTGTCTGCTAGTTGAACTTTGGGCCTCCTTTGCCCATATATAGGCATTGAAGTGGCTCATCAGTCCTTCGGCCTTGGGCTGTTACAAGGGGTTGGTTTAAACTAGTTCCTTGAGTGCTTATCTCGGCACTGGTGTCCTGAGTCTATGTTATCAGCGATTTACATAGGAAGCCTAATTTATTCAAATTAGTTTATTCAAAGTCTCTTTTAATCCTGTCAGGCAAGAAGTTACATTCTTCGAAATATCTATCCTGGTTACCAACTCTGCTCAGCAAATACCTAAAGCTATCCTTGCAAAGGAAAAAAACACAAGAGAACAAGGATGCTCACAGTAAGGCCTGAGTCAGGGATTGTCAGGGGTTTAACCCTTTCAGATTCAGGGACTGAGCTGTGATAACCTGTGTGAAGGTGCTTTGCTTGCAGCTCTGCTACAGTTTGCACCAACTGCAGTGGCTGGACACAGACTGGATCTTTGCTTTCTTATGTATATTGTTAGTGAACAAAGATGAGATTCCTCAATCCATTATTTCTTTCCTAGCTGTCTGATTTTATGGAAAAAGTTGATAGAGATTAATGTAAAACCTTATTCTTTGATAACTTGATGGGCTAGACCAGAGGACAAGGGTTTGAAGGACATCAGAATAAATGCTGTCTTGGACTTCATGTTCAGTAAAAGCTTTAATGGTTCTTTTGTAAGAATATCAGGCAGAAATGCATCACCTTAATTTTTTCCTGGGACTTGCTAGGAATGAATTATTTTTAAGAGTCTTTTTCACCTTCACGGATGTCCTTTCTCAAGTTTTCATCCTAGCTGCCTCTTTGCAGTAATGATTATAATGGTCTATGAAACACTTTATACAGAAAACACACAAAATAAATGTATTATTCAAACCCACCTACACAACAAAGTAGTTTTATAGTGCAGTCGTTACTGCTCTTGGAGCTGAGATGGTGGCTATCACATGCTTAGTCCAGTAATGGCCTTTAGTGGACCCCACAAATGGTGCATTACTGCTGTTTATGCTTTAGAGTTCTTTAATATGCTTAAGCTACGTAGTCCTTACCAGTTCTTATGATTTTATATCTAAACATACAAAATAATCTTGGTTTGTTAACCTGGAAATTGGTTTGTGAATCCGTTCATCAAGCGTGTGTCTGTGTTCTGTTTTCCATTTGTTTGGTTTGGGACTTTTTGTTTTACAGCCTACGGAACACATTCCTAGCCTTCAAGTGGCCATAATAACGCGATTTCAGTAGAAGGTGAGAAGTGTCAGCAGAAAATTTGTCCTGTTTCCAAAGTTAGGCCTAAATGTAATAAAAATGGTTCAGTGAAATTAATCTTTCAGTATTGTTTGTAGGAGGGATCATTGCTTTGCTGAAAAATCTGTGTATCACAAAAAGTAGAAGTTTTTGGTAGGGATGTGAAGATTGGTGTGAATGGGAGGTCTGAGTGGAAGCACTGGAAGGAACAGCAGAAGAGAGAGAGAAATGGCCAATACTGATGGTACCTAGATTTACAGATCATCAGGATTACAGCACATCTTTGTGCAGCTTCTTAGAGGACCAGATAGGGAAAACAAAGGACAGCCTAAAACAAGGGACAACATGTTCCTGTACTCAGACTAAAGTGAACAATCAAGCTATTAAGAGGTAATGGTGGGAATGTGAAGAACAGGGCTGGAGCCCCGACGCAGACAGACAGAAGAGACAAAAAGCAGGGAGTCAGTATTGATGCCTCGCAGAGGTGGGACAGGGTGGGAGACAAAGCATTTGCGAATCACGTTGGCTCCCCAGGGGTACGAACGGCACATCAGAGCATGGCTGCCAGCCTAGCCAGCATCCCGCATCCCCAGCTATTCCTGGCTAGAGCACTTGAGTACCTGTGTCTGAACGCAGGACACACTGCTGGGACAAACACCTCTTAGTGCTTGTGGGTATAAGCGAGTGAGCGGGATCAGTTTTGCGTTACTCCGAACTCACCTTTTGCTCCTGCAAGCCCCTTTGCTGAGTTTGCCTTGTTGCTGCAGTGTCGCGATATCCTTTGTTACTGAAAAGTATAGATAAGCACTGTTGATATCAAAGCAACTGCAGCAGCGGATGGAAATGCCAGGGAGTGCCACCTGCTTTTTTTTTTTTTTTTTTTAAGAAAAAACATTTGCAAGTCAGATGACAATTGCTGCAGGTAAGTTTGCTGTGACCTTGGTTCTTGTGATTGTATGTGGGAGGTGAGGAATGCTGGTTTTGGCTGCTCGCTTAGCGAATGCGGGGTGCTTTGACAGTGAGCTTGATTATACTTGTTTCATTTTGTGAAAGACGTACCTGTCCTGATATAGGTGCTTTCCCCAGCACACACTCCTAGTGCAGGAACCCTTCACCTGTGCTGTGTTTGTTTCTCATCGAGGAACCAGGAATATTCCTGGTTCATCACAGAAACTTGCTGAGTGCTGATGAGTTTGTGGGTCTGGTGGCTTTTGCTTTTATCTAAATAATGGAGAGCTTGACCTGTTCTCCCTGGTCCTTGCTTGTGTGTCTTTAAGTTTTGTTTACATTTTCTCAGGTCTCTGGTCCTAATTAGTACTTTTGCCTTCAAATGTTTTGTAGTTAAACATGTTGCTACGTATTGGTCTCTTTACACTTCCCACCCTTCATATTCTACTTGAGTATTTTCACAAGAAAAATAAAAGCTGAAGAGAGATGGTCGCTGGACAAAGTTTTCTTCTGTGCCACATGCCTCATTGCAACACAGTTGAGGCAAAACGCCAAAGCTTGCTACTGTTTCTTAAGGTGGCTCTGCAATGCACGGAGATCCAGCATGCCGTGGCGTAGCCGCACAAGCTCTGATCCTTTGATGCGTGTACTGGGGAAAGTGAAGGTGTCAGAGCACACATGTACGAATGTACTTTGAGAGCCTGCAGGCATCTCACTATGTAAATGTCATGGTGGTGTTCCCTTGTGATAGTGGCGTGCGTATGGATCATTTGCTGTGTTAAATGATGGATTGAACGATGAATTTTATATTCATTTTTAATTAGATTTTTTTTTCCTCAGTGGCAGAACTCTTAAGAGTTTTAGGGATGGACTGGTAAAATGTGATTTGAAGAAACTGCTGCTCCGGGGGATAGTCTCAGTTTCCAGACTGCAGTATTTTGTGGTTTCTAGGACCGTGGGTTTTGTGTATTTAGCTTCGCATATTGCAGTGCAACTGGCTGGGTGCTGAATTGGAGCGGTCTGTAAGGATGATCTTAAATCTTAATAGGAGAAAGATGAATCACGTTGGGTGTGCGCTGTGCCAGGTTTACTGAAGGTTTACACTTTCTCCTGGGGAAGCAGACTGCAGTACCTGCTCTGTCCGTAAAAGCAGATGTCTTTGCCTTTTAGGAGGTGCGTGTGACTGAAGGAGACCAGCCACCAACTGAGTTGGGTGCAGAAGGTTATTAGCTGTCCTTGTCAGCAGAAGACAGTTTGCCACCTGCCTGCTCTAAGTATAAACTTCTCTTTCTTTGCCCTTGTTGATGCGCTCGCTTATAGTAAGGAAAAAGGGGCTGTGAGGGTAAAACTAATGCAAGTCATTTGTTTTTTTCCATCTTGTGTGGAAAATGCTGGTGACAATGTGCTGCCAGTTCCAAGCCCTGAGCTTGGCAACTGGAGAAGCGTTTTCTTTCAACACATGGAAAGAGGTGTTTCTTACCTTTGTATTTCTCACTTGCACTTTGGTTCAAGCTTGTAAAAGTTTAGGTTCAGTACTCACCCCTTGTAATTGGGGCAAAAGAGTGGATTTAAGTGGAGGGTTTTTTTTTTCTTCCAGGATTTTTTTTTTCTCCTTAAACTAATAGATTTTTCCTCTTCAATTTCTTTAGAGTTGGAGCCGTACATCCTGCTGGGCCTGACTTCTCACACCAGGGCTTGCTGCCAGCAGGCAGGGAGGTCTGGCAGGTCGCAGGAAGCTCTGGGTTGCTTAGGCAATGAGGGGGCTTTTCAGACATTTTCTTGATCCAGTGATGTTGCTACAGGATGCAGGCAGAGGCTGTCTTGTGTGATGGCACATTATCAAGATACTTTTCTGCTTCATGAAGTCTAAACCAGCCCTCATGAGCAGCCCAGCACCATTGGCCATCTCTTTGACAGGTGCTCTTTGGCCGTGCTGATTGTTGTGCAGGATGGTGACTGCCAAGGCGTGGGTTCTGAAGAAGCATTTTGAGGGTTTCCCCAAAACCAGTGACTTCGACCTGAAAGAGATAGAGCTGCCAAACCTAAAGGATGGAGGTAAGCAGAGTGCCACCTGGTTTTTCTTTTTCTGGAGGTTGTCTGGTTGGTGACAAATGGCTGTGCATCTGTAGAACTGTTTGTATGTTTCTGTGGCTTGGATTTTTGAAAATGGGCTGTCGCGGTTTGTGGCAAGCCATGCACCTTAGCAGAGAAGGGCAATTGTTCAAGAACATGTATGCTGATGGGTTTGGTGGGTTTTAAGACATGCTGCCTTCTGATAATACCCTCAGAAACAGTGGCTGAGCTCTTCTAACTCTAGCACCCAGTGGCTGCGGCATGCCTTTGACAGTCTCACACTGCCTAATCACACGTGGTGCCTGATGGCAAAGGCATTCAAATGTGTTTGCAAATGAAGCTTGCTGGAGAAAATTGCTGAACTGATATGCCCTTGAAACCGACAGCCACAAGGAAACAGAATTAATTGAATTTAGAGAGAGAGAACTGAACCATGACACAGAGCAAATGAGGTAACTGTAGTAAAACCCAAATGTGCTTTACTGGTGAAATGTTTTCATCTACTTTATTTTGCAAAGTCCTTTGGAGGAAGCTGGAGAAGATGGTAGCCTCTGGGAATAGGTTTTCATTGGAGTTTTTCATGCTGATAGGGAAGGTATTGAGGATAATGCTGGTGGAGAGCAGAAGGACTGGGGTGGGAGTGAGCCTGCAGCTGGGAGGCCTTGGGGCTGGAGTCAATGTGGGCTTGTCTTTCATTTTAAGAAGCAACAAGGCAAGACTTTTGTCTGCATTCAGTGTCTATTTTTTGCCAGTGCTTATCTGTTGTATTTGACCTGTTGTGCCAGCAAGAGTGAATAAAAAGACAAAAAATTGCAGGTTTTATTCCTGTGTTTCTCTGTTTTGAAAAGGGTAGGGAATATGATAACTTATTTTATGCAAGAGCTGTTGATGAAAGAATGAACCTTGATTTTTGGCTTCACATGGACATCCATACCATGCTGTCTTGAACCTCATTCCACCACTCGTCCTTTATAAAATTTACTCCAGTTTAGAAGGTGCGCCAAAGAAATTGCATTAAAGTACTAGTTATGTTTACAACTTAAAGGTTTGAAAGGTGATTTCTTTTTGTATATACTTTCAAGCATTTTCATAGCATATGTACTTCTGTAGCATTCAGACATAGTTAAAAATTTCATACCTGTGGGTATTTAAGAACACTGAGTCATTTCTTCCTTCCCATTTTAATCCCTACAGCAAGAAGAGGCATAACTTCATACCAGAGTAACACTTTTAAAGGAGATGGCCTTTCTTGGTGTGTTACATGGCCTTGACTATTCTTCCTGCTCAGTCTGAGTAATGAGAAAATATTTATATCTGAATATATTTCTAGCTTGTACTAGCTAGACCACTGCAGCACAGGCAATGAAAAGTATTATTGGGTGGAGATGAACAGCTAAAACTGCTGTGTGAATGAGAATTTGAATTAAAATGTGTTTAACAGTATATTTCACAAGAACTAGGGCCATTAGAGACAGTAAGGTGAATTAAGCTACCTAGAAAAGATAGCCTAATGCTTTCTGTTCAAGGCAGCAAAGTAGTGTTTATATTTGACCTGTGCCAAGGTTTCAACCACCCTCTGCTGGTTGAATCATGGGAAGGCATTTTATATCCAGGTCGAAAGTAAGTTAGTGTTTTGCTTAGGAGGTCTGACCTCTTGAATCTTCTATAGAGAGAGGAGGCAGATAAAGAAAAATAAGATTGAAAAGAAGCTAGCCTGCTAAAGAGACACTACAGAAAGTGTCTTTTGTAACAGCACAGCAATAATCCAGACAAAGCTAATGAATGTAGTAGTAATTTCTGGTCATTTTTCCCTAAAAGATGATGGGATATGGGGTTTTTGAGCTGTCAGGAATTCCTATAGCTTTTGTTGAAAGACCGACTTGTGGAAACTATGCTTTACTGCACTGCTAATGCCCAGGAATTTGCTTTTTCTTTTGTTGCAGAGTTGCTGCTTGAATCAGTGTTTCTCAGTGTTGATCCTTACATGAGGTATATCTTTTACTTCTTTTTCAATTGCTGGCTAAGATACCTCATTTGATCTCCCACTTAAACCTCAAAAGAACATGTACTGGGAGCATCCCCTGTTGCCAGAGTTCCAGATGCCTTATCTGCTTTTTATAAAATGTGTGTAAATTACAAGATTCCCAATATAGAGCTGTGCCAGACTTAGCCAGACATCAGGATAATGATGCTGCAGCCCTAGACTTTTCTTGGACTCCTTGTCATGTTCCTTGTCATGTCTCTTCCACTGGAATGCAATGGGCTCAAGTGAGACTGTAGCCCTGTTGCAGTTGCTGCTTCACTTATCTTAGCGACCTTGTACTTAAGGATATGTATTCTAAATAGGAAATTGCTGATATGCCCATGTTATTAGGTGGTAGTTCAAGCACAGGGAGACTGCCTAGTTTGAAGAAGTCTGGTGGACCCTAGTGTCAATGATACTTCTTTGGAGTCTCAGCCTTCTTGTAGTGGTGGGCCATGCTGGGAAGATTAATGCTATTGTGTCCCCAACACTCTAGCCCAGTATTCAGTCAAGATGGGATGTCCAAGTAGCTGGCTATGGAAAACATCCAGTTATGTCATTACAATGACAAGCTCTTTGCGATCTGTTCAGCATCACTGCTTATGCTCTCTTCCTGGGTCAGACAGTAGCTACTGCTTCATAGCATATCTGGAACATCATTACAGTTGCTTACTGTAAGCCATCTCTCTGCCTGTGTTACAGACCTTACAGTCGAAGGGACATGAAAGAAGGGGACATAATGATAGGCACACAGGTTGCCAGGTAAGATCTTCAGTTCTTGTTATCCATACACATGGCAGATCTTGAAGGAATGTACTGACATTCAAGACATCTGCAGCCTGCATTATCTATTCTTGACATGAGTCTACGTACTTCTGCAACTGTATTCTTATTTGTAATTGGTTGGAATGTGGTTTTCCTCTAAGAACCTCTTTTGCCTTCTTGGAGAGCATTTAGACCAATCTACAATCTAGATTTTATTTCTGACAATAACGTTTTCAAAGGAAATTTTTACAAGCAGAGGTATGAAGGACTGACCATTGTACTTGCCGTAACTGTCAACTTTACATTTTAAAATCTGCTGTGCTAGTAATTGCATGCCCAAAACCATGCATGCTATCTACTCCAGCAGAGAATACCTCAGCGTCACCTAAGATACAGCCCCAGCCTAAGGGTTATCTAACCTTAAATCCGTCCTTTCCCAAGCTTGTGGTAATTTAGCTACACAGATGTTTCCCTTTGTGAGCTTGTTCCTGCTGTGCTGCCTCTAAGTTGCTGCCCAGGAACATCTGTGGCCTTTGACTCTTGTGTTTCTGTGCAGGAATACTGAGGGTTGGGATAAATTAACAACCAAGTCTGCTGAACAGAAGGCCAGCTGTTCCCAATATTTCAAAGCTGCTTACCTACCTCTTCCCAATGTAGTTTTCCTGTTGGTCTAAGAAAGTTGCATTTTCATTTGGCATAGAGACACTGCAAGTATAAATTTCTAACTGTTACTAGATACTACTTTCTGTCTGCTTTTGTTATCCCAAGAGGTTCCATCTTCAGGATCTTCAACCTTTAAATGAGGTGCAGGTTGTCTGAGAAGGGAACTGCTTGTTGCAGCCTATCTGTGACTTCTTGCTTTTCCATCCTTTAATCCCAGTATCCTCTTTCCTGCCTTCTAACTGATACCAGACTGGTGCTAGTCAAAAAAAAGTCAGCATCCATGTGGGAACACTGGATTTGTTGTGAGCAGGGCTGAGTCTAGAATCATCTTGCCCAGTATCCTCCTGGTGATGAGAGATTGTAGACATTTCAGGAAAGACATCGGAAGCCTACAGCACCAGCAGGTATGGGCTAAATGTCCTAATGTGAAATATTTCTTTTCTCCTGCATCACAGGGCAACAGAAATAAAGGAGGGAGGAGCCAGTAGTGATTTGTCTCTGACAGGGTATTATTTTTTTTTTCCTTCTCTTAAACAGGATTGTAGAAAGCAAGAATCCTGCTTTCACAGTGGGGGCCTTTGTCGTGGCTAGAAGTGGCTGGAGAAATCAATCCATCT
>VYZW01018285.1:0-15472 GCA_013401315.1 Balaeniceps rex | reverse complement strand
ACTCCTTCCTTCCAGTTGGCCAGAATCACTCCCCAAATCTCTGGCTCTTGGGGCGGTTGGCATGCCAGGGTGAGTTTTGAGATCCAAAGGCAGCTATCCCCTGGACTCTGTTGTGTAGGGTGTTTCTGCCTATCTGTATGACTTTCTCCCCTTGTCTTGTTCTACCAGTATGTTGTCTGCTCACTCTGGTAAAAAACGTGTGCTTTCAGATACACTTACCCTGTAGAGGGCCTCAAGTTCGGCCCATCCTCTAGATCAGAGGAGATTTGCCTTGGAGATTATGGTGCCTCTTCTTGAGGACTTGCAATAGGATCCAGCAGGGGCTGGAAAGTATCCAATTCAATCTGAATTAACCTCAGTGAAAAGCCTCAAATTTCACTGGCACCTGGACTAGTCTGCTTTTGCTGATGGGGCTCTTCTGCTATCACCATATTTCCAGAATTGCCCCCAAAATGGCAGAAGACAGCTGTCATATTGTGCATGAAAATACAGATCCTTTAAATTGCAGTGCAGCAGCCAGAGCTGCTGCGCTTCGGAATCTGTATTCACTACTGCAGTCTCTCAGTCATCTTCTCATATTTCTTCTCTCTTTCTCTGTAGTTTGTATGGGAAAAAAGGACTTGGTCAGTCCTGTCGACACGGGAGGCTTTCCAAATGATTATAATGTTGTGTGTGGTGCAGAACTTCTCAGATTTCATTTTGACATGAGGCAAGATACATGTTTTTCCAGACAGCTGCTAGATGGATTCAGTTCACACTTTCAGTTTGGACCCAGTGGGAAGCTCTAAGCTTGAATTTGGAAGTTAGAAGAAAAGTTTGTTGGGATTCTGGGCCAGTTGATCACATTGCTTCAGGAAGCTTGCAGAGCCTGATGTCATTCAGTATTTATATGATCAGTGGAACATGCTTGAGCTAAACTTCAGTGGTTCCTACAGATCACTATTCACCCAGTAGCCATAGCTTTACACAGTAGTCCTCAGGAGCAGTGTGTCCATCAGTTCAGCAAGGTTTTGCCACCATTTTTAATTTTTCTGCCAGCTTTGATTTGTGATGAGTATCGTTTAATCTTTGCCTCAGTCTGGTAGATACCAGCTGTCTACTGACCTCTGTCTAGCTTGGATTTACTCTCTTCCAGTGTGTAACTGAGTTGCCACCTTACAGAGTTATCTCTGTGTTTCTTCTTTTTGCTAGTGAGCACAAGGAAAGCTGTTTTCACGTAAGGTAGACTTCTGCCACAGCATCCTGTTTCCCAGTAGTGTATCTGGGTTTTTCTGGAATGGCTGTAAAAAAGCCAAATTAGGAAGTTTGGGTTAATTTTTGTATTTCATAAAGAATGAGGAAAACTGAATCTTGTTCTGGTTGTGATATTTTGGTTCAATGTGGTCAAGTCACATCTCTGTGTCTGGTGTCTTTTATTCCTCACTGAGCATTCTTTCTTTTTCTTCACAGCCTCACTGCATATTTTGGTCTGCTGGAGGTCTGTAAGATGAAGCCAGGAGAGACGGTGCTGGTTAATGCTGCAGCTGGCGCTGTGGGCTCTGTGGTGGGGCAGCTCGCTAAAATTGGGGTGAGTAGCTTGAACTGCTTATACTTGCTCCTCAGAAGGCTCACCTGGGAGACAGAGGAACAAGGCCATGAATGATCAGGAGGGCAAGCATCCCTGAAGGCATGCCTACGGTAAAGTCTTGAGATAGGACAAGCTCCTGAAGATGTAGCAAAGCTAGTTGAATGTTTCTTAGAGCTCAGGAACTCATATGGTGATGACAGCCCAACTTTAAGGGTGAGCCCTCCACCCAGCACTCTGTGAGTGTTGACCTGTGTTGTGGGGGGATGTTTGGAAATGTTTTTCTCCTTTCCTTGCAGGGTTGCAAAGTGGTTGGCTGTGCTGGCTCAGATGACAAGGTTGCCTATCTGAAAAAAATAGGCTTTGATGAAGCCTTTAATTACAAGACTGTTACATCTTTGGATGAAGCACTGCATAAAGCTTCTCCTGATGGCTACGACTGTTTCTTTGACAATGTGAGTTCAGAGAGAGGGCCTTACCCTGAGCTGACTGTCATTTTGCTTAAACTATAGCAGGAACTCAGTATTGTATACATCTAATTGAAGACTACACCAGGAACTTGATATTGAGTTCCATCTAATTGAGAAGTGGTCTCCATAAGAGCTTACTGCTTTCCTGTTCCCTTCTCACTCTTATTTCTGCGGCTGACTTGGGCAGTAACAGAATGAACAAAGACTGAAAGGCAAAGCTGGATTGTTGGTGGTGTTTGTGAATGGAGAGAGAGAAGCTTTCACTCTTTGGAGAGTATGGCACATTTTGGGGAGGTGAGGGTCACAGGGAACGTTTAACTGATG
Organism: Balaeniceps rex; assembly: GCA_013401315.1. Lineage (NCBI taxonomy): Eukaryota > Metazoa > Chordata > Aves > Pelecaniformes > Balaenicipitidae > Balaeniceps > Balaeniceps rex. The sequence continues at coordinate 13,114 of VYZW01018285.1, read as the reverse complement.
CTAAACAGAGAGCGCTCCGGTCCATTCCTGGCCCCACCTTGGACCACAGGCAGCTCTCTGCTCTTGCTGGAAGGGGAGCGAGCGGGGACAGCCCCATGTTACATGGTCCAGGTGGCTACACTGGTACCTGTAAACAAAACAGTTGCAAGGCCCACTTGTAAAATTGCTGGAGTGGCCTGTAGAGGGTTTCTGACCTCTCCCAGGTACAGCTGGAGTTAATGGGGGCTGTGGACTGTTCTCGGTAGGCTGTTGAATATGACCATCTCATTTTGGAGGCTAAGAGAATTTAACAGTACAGATGCAGTCAAACCATGTCAGTTCACCTCCAAGCCAGAGAACAAGCCCTGGCTTTTTTAATTTCCTAGTATAGCTAATGTATGCCTTATACCTGATAATATAATACCTGGCACAGGGGCGTTAGCTAACATACTGGCCTAGTTTAAAGGACAGCCATCATCACCCCTTTAGCATGTCTTTCTCAGCAGTCTGTTAGCTGATCCAGGGATGACGGCGATCTCGTTCTGTGTGGATTGCAGCACACCTGCCTTGCCTTGGCAATCAGTGTGAATGCATGGTGCCAGGGCAAAGCACTTGCCTCTGTGGCAGGAGCTCCTGGTTGCCTTGCCTCACCCTTCCAAATGTCATGTCCTGTGCTGCTAAGGTCTTAAACAAGTTTTATGGTCACATCCATTCCCTTCCCTCTCACAATTTTTGTGCAGAGCTCTCCCCAGCAGTAAATCTCCTCACAGCTTTTCTCCATTGAAAGCTTCTGAGTACATCATATCCCTATTTGGGAGAAGAGAATCATTAACAAAAAACTTGTCATCACCATAATGTGAAGAAGGTAAAATTGCAGACTGGTGTGGGTGAAAAGCAGGGGTGGTGCTTCTTAGTGCCCCTAGACATGCGCCTTAGGAGGTGGGATCTAACAGCAAGTCCTGCCCAGTGCTTCCAAACCAAGCTTTGTGAAGCAGATTCAGAATTAGAACCAATTCCCTGTGATCATAACTAATTTTTAAAAGAGTGACATTGAGTCCTCGTAGGTGTTGACTAAGTGTAAGGGTTTCTGCAGCCACCGAGTCTTTGGAATAGTGGAACTCACCTCTCCACCCCTTCATGGAACCTGTTGGTGCAACAATGCAAGGTTGGCAGGTTTTGGTAGTCAATGCCAAACACTGGATTGTCTCTAATGCTGCACATGCTCTGGTTCTTTTAGGTGGGTGGAAAATTTGCCGGTATTGCTATCAGCCATATGAAGAAATATGGAAGGATTGCAGTCTGTGGAGCCATCTCTCAGTACAATGACTCCGTGCTTCAGCAAGGTGTGGGCCTGTTTCCTTGTGTTTATTTCCTGTTTGGTGATGGCCGAGAGAAAGACATTAATGGGAGTCTCTTGAGATTTTATTGGTTGTTTCCATATGCCTTTTGAGTGTATGTATGCGTGTACATTCAGTAACTAACTGCTGCTCTGGGACAGTGGGAGTGTGACCACACTCCCGGTGTACATGCACTCAACATCAGCGGATTAGAAATCTAAGGAGAGACTAAACTACTTAAAACAGGATTCCCTGGGGCTCTAAGCAGATACAGATCAGTAGAAGGCAGGTGTGGTGGCATGATGCCATTTACATAGTACGTACTTTTAGATGAGAGAATGGATTTCCCTCGGGTTTTTAGATGAGGCAGCTTAGGGGTTTTTTTCCATAAGATTTCGGCTACTGCTGAAACTGCCGGGAAATGTGGCTGAGATGAATATTCACTTCCAATAGCATTAAGTTTTCCAAATTTGCCTTCTAGAATAAATAGGAAGTCTGAACTCTCTTTGACAACTGGCTGGCTTTGGACTCCCAGATCACTTTAAAAGTGGGACAGGCTTTTGAGAGTGGTTCAACTCCAGCTGGCAACTAAGTACCACACATCCTGCTGTCCCGGTGGGATGGGGGAGAGAATCAGAAAAAAGAAAGCAAAACCCATGGGTTGAGATAAAGACAGTTTAATAGGACAGCAAAGAAGAGTAATAATAATAACAATAATGATGATGATAAAAGAATATACAAAACAAGTGATGCACAATGCAATTGCTCACTACCCACTGACCGATGCCCAGCCAGTCCCTGAGCAGCAACCACTGCTCCCCAGCCAACTCCCCCCACTTTATATACTGAGCATGATGTCATATGGTATGGAATAGCCCTTTGGCCAGTTTGGGTCAGCTGTCCTGGCTGTGCCCCCTCCCAGCTTCTTGTGCACCTGGCAGAGCATGGGAAGCTGAAAAGTCCTTGACTGGTGTCAGCACTACCTAGCAACAACTAAAACATCAGTGTGTTATCAACATTATTCTCATCCTAAATCCAGAACACAGCACTATGCCAGCTACTAGGAAGAAAACTAACTCTATCTCAGCCAAAACCACAACAGGAAACTATCACACATTTTTATGATTGAGGGAACTGTTCTTTAATGTGTGTAACTTTTTTGAGATTTAGGAAGAGCATGAGAGCTTGGCAGGCTATCAAACAAGCTGTCAAGACAGTACTTCCAGGATTCAGCTGAAACCCCTCAGTTGAAGCTGAGGCCACTTTACTTCTGAATGAAACTGTTTTCAGAAGTGTTGGGTGTTTAGACCCACAGCTTTACCAATCAGGCCTTTGTTTTCCTGGGTGGCTATCTGTCCTTGAATCCTTGGTCTTTTGCCCTGGAAATTCTGTTTGGAAAAAATAGCACTTGCTTCTGGCTGGAACCAAGCAATTCAGTGGTCTTGACTGGCTAAAAGCTCTCTTAAGGCATTGGGTCTTATTTTAAATGAAACTGATATTGCAGGTGGTTTACTGATTCCTTTCTGTTGCAGGACCTTACATGCAGGTTCCAATGATCTTCAAGGAGCTTCGAATGGAAGGGTTTATTGTGACCCGCTGGAATAACCGCCGGGAGGAAGGTCTGAAGGCGCTGCTAAAATGGGTCATGGAGGTAAGGAAGGAAGGGGTAGTTTTCTGCAAGGTGTACTCACACCATAGCTTCCCTCTTTGCAAGAGGTCTCTTGTCATAGCTGTTGAGGTGAGGTCCCAGCGCAATACTTTTCTTGCACCTGACTTGATCTTTGAGCCTTTTGGGGACACTCGAACCATAGTGAACGTGCCTGATCCCTTCTGCTTTGTTGAGACCTGTGACATTAGCTTGTTGACTTAGATATATTCCAGAATACATGTAGGCTTTGAAAAAGGATGTTTCTAGAGTAACTCAAAACACTTCTCTGGCAATGAAGAGTTTCATATTTAGAGTGAAAAGCTTGTGAGTGTGAACACTAAAGGCTAAGAGGCTCTGGCTTTTACAAACGTGAGGATTTGGGATGGGTCAACTTTCGATCACTTTGATCTGCAATTCCGTACTTCCTTATGGGTAGAGACAGGCCTGACTTTGGGGAAGTAATCCTTTACCTGTCCATTGTTTGGGGACCAAGTAGTACTAAATCTGTCCTGGTGTGTTTTTATAGCAGTGACTTTTGCTCCCTGTTATGACTCCAAGTAGAAGGTCTTGCAACAAAAGCAGATCCTCACAACAGCCTACCTAGTTTTGCAAAGTTACCCTGGTGCCTGCCAGCTTGCATATTTCAGATGAATCATACAAGCTCAAGAAAATTTGGTTACAATTTAGTCTCCTGAAGATCATAGAATCATTTAGGTTGGAAAAGACCTTTAAGATCATCAAGTCCAACCCTTAACCTAGCACTGCCAAGTCCACCACTAAACGATGTACCTAAGTGCCACATCTGCACATCATTTAAATGNCTCCTCTTCTCCAGGCTAGACAACCCCAGTTCCGTCAGCCGCTCCTCATAAGACTTGTGCTCTAGACCCTTCACCAGCTTTGTTGCCCCTCTTTGGACACGCTCCAGCACCTCAATGTCTTTCTTGAGTGAGTGAGTGGCCCAAAACTGAACACAGTACTCGAGGTGCGGCCTCACCAGTGCCCAGTACAGGGGGACCATGGTAAAAACTAGGCAGCTGGTGAATGAAAACAGCCATTTCCTTTCTTGCTTTTGACAGGGAAAAGTGAAATGCCATGAACACGTCACTGAAGGATTTGAGAACATGCCAATGGCTTTCATTGGAATGTTAAAGGGAGAAAATCTTGGAAAAGCCATTGTAAAAGTCTGAAGGTCACATATTCCTGGGAGAATGGCACACACGAATGTGATTCTGTTAAGTGCTTTTAACTCGCTGGTCGAAAGGCATGTTTCAGTGTTTTTGCTGGATGTTTGGTGATGATAACTTCTGTTAATAATTGGGCTAATAAGTGTAAGTATATGCCAATGGCTTTGCTCTTGAAGAACTTGAGAGTTGCTTCCCAAAGCTACACACAAAAAAAAGCCTTAAAACTGCTGAACCTCATCTGAACTGTAACAGATTTAATAGTAGCTTGAACCTTTCCACAAGTTGTCTTGTAGAAAGGAAACGCAATTCCAAAATCTTTGCCGGCTGATGGCACATCTGATGACTAATGTTTACCTATTGATTTGGCCCAGAACTCGGCAAGAGGGATTTTTTTTTAACCAATATCAAGGAGCGAAGAACAGGCTAACACCACCTGGGGGTTCACAGCTTTCTCACTTTCTCTTTTTTTTTAAAAAACTTTCATGAGGAAATGTAGATATCTCAGTTATTTTGATATTATGGAAAGAAAAAATAAATCTGTTAATGGATACTTTACTTGTGTTATAGTTCTGTTTGTGGAATGTCCTCTTCACTTCCTTGCGGTTAATGCAGAGTGGCTAAAATGTTGCAAGCACTTATTTGTCCCAACAGATCTCACAGTATGGGTGGCATGGATAGGTCACTTATTTCCTTGAGTAATTTGGCCATTGGCATCCAAGCTTAGAGTTGACCTTGCCATGGTGTTCACCTTGGCTCTCCTGGAAAAGGAGATCAATATGCTGGCCCTAGCTGTGTTAGATTGGTATCCAGGACCCACATGGTGCTGAGTGAAGGAGGCACACAGATTAGCAACAATAAATATCATAGATGTATTGAAAAGGCCAGAAGAAGAACCTGTTTATCACTATGGGATACAGACAGGTATTGAAGGTGACAGTGATCCATCTTCAACCACTGTGAAGGACTTCTTGGTTAATTTTTAGGTCTCATTATTGATCTGTGAAGAGGGATGCTAAGTGGTCTTAATGTCTTTGCAGTGCCAGGATTAGATGCTCTGTCTGTCAACAAGAAGAGATCACTTAAGATGTAGATCAACTGATCCTTGCTGAGTGAACAAAACACACATCCTGAAATACAGGTTGACTGGCCACTGGGGAAGTAACGCATCTTGGCACAAGTAGGGGAGAGGTTCTGGTTGCTTTATAGGGTTTTCTGAGGGGAGAGAATTGCCAGTTTGGGTTAGCTCCGGTCCTGTACTTTTCAACTGGCCTCTGAGAAAAATGTGTGGATTAATACCACTGCGCAGTGTCGAAAATGGTAAACCAGAAAAGGGAGTTTGTTGTCAGTAGGCTTCAGATCCACTGTGTAGAAGTCTGCTGTTGTTTGGCAGTTTTCTATTGAGAAATTTTCGGAGGGCTTGCAAGTCCTAAAATACTGAATTGTTTTAAGTCCAGTGAATTCATGATCTCTTGTTTCAAGTAAAGTTGCGATTTAGGAATTAACTAAAAATAGCCACATGGAGTTCCTGTCCCTTGGTCAGAGTTGCAGAAAGAGTTGTCAGTCAGAATAATTCTGGCTGAGCCTGCTTTCTCATAAAGGACTGACCTGTACGTTGCCCTCACTGTGTATAGATTTCATGCTTCATGAATTGCAGCTGATTTTGCAAGGCTCTTTTACCCCCAAAACATATTTTTTTTTTTTGCAAAAGCAAACCCCCCACCCCGAACCTGCCCCACCTCTGAACTTCACTGGGGAACATAGCTATTTGCTCCTGAAAAAATTCAAGTTTTCTGTTGTGCACCAGGAACACTGCCAGCATGTGAATAATGACAATAATGTCCCTCGTTGTCCGGCACTGTCTGGAAGTCTTGCGGTTGTTTAATCATAGAATCATTTGGTTGAAGATCATCGAGTCCAACCGTACCTGTCCACTACTAAACCATGTCCCTACGCACCTTGTCTGCCTGTCTTTTAAATACCTCAGGGTTGGTGACTCGACCACTTCCCTGGGCAGCCTGTTCCAATATTTGACAGCCCTTTCCAGGAAGAAGTTTTTCCTAATACCAAATCTAAACCTCCCCTGATGCAACTTGAGGCCATTGCCTCTCGTCCTATCTCTTTCTACTTGGGAGAAGAGACCCACACCCACCTCGCCACAACCTCCTCTCAGGTAGCTGTAGAGAGCGATAAGGTCTCCCCTCAGCTTCCTCTTCTCCAGGCTAAACAACCCCAGGTCCCTCAGCCGCTCCTCATAAGACTTGTGCTCCAGACCCTTCACCAGCTTTGTTGCCCTTCTCTGGACACGCTCCAGCACCTCAATGTCCTTCTTGTACTGAGGGGCCCAAAACTGAACACAGTACTCGAGGTGCGGCCTCACCAATNGGTCCAGCTTGTCCAGGTCCCTCTGTAGAGCCTTCCTACCGTCAAACAGATCAACACTTCCTCCCAGCTTAGTTTCATCTGCAAACTTGCTGGGGGTACACTCGATCCCCTCGTCCAGATCACTGATAAAGATGTTAAACAGAACCGGCCCCAGCACTGAGCCCTGGGGAACACCACTCGTGACCGGCCTCCAACTGGATTTAACTCCATTCACCACCAGCCTTTGGGCCCGGCCACCCAGCCAGTTTTTAACCCAGCACAGAGTATGCCTGTCCAGGCCATGGGCAGCCAGTTTCTCCAGGAGAATGCTGTGGGAGACGGTGTCAAAGGCTTCACTAAAGTCCAGGTAGACAACGTCCACAGCCTTTCCCTCATCCACTAGGCAGGTCACCTTGTCATAGAAGGAGATCAGGTTAGTCAAGCAGGATCTGCCCTTCATAAACCCGTGTTGACTGTGCCTGATCTTCTGGTTGTCCTGGATGTGCTGTGTGATGGCACTCAAGATGAACTGCTCCATTCTCGCTGTGGGCTTGGTTGTCCTTAAAGTTCTAAAGCTTATGGAGAAATACCTCAATTTTTCCACAAGGTGTTGATGAAAATAAAAAGGGAATATTAAAAACACAAATTTTTTTCTTGACAGTCATGGGAGCGAGAGTGTCAGTGGCACAAGGTAGGCTGAAAGGCCACAAAAACTCTATTTCTCCCCTCTAGTGAAGCAAACTAACCCTACGAGCACAATCTATGAGACGAAGTTGAACAAGCTGCCAATGCCCAGCGGAGAGCAAAAGCGCAGCTGTGCATTGCTAGCATGGGCCCCTTCTGCCAGTACGTGACTAGGTGTGCTTCTTCTGGCCACTTGCACAAGGCCTGTGAGCAGCAAATGCTGGCTGCCATCACCCTTCCTCTAACATTATCACGCTGCAGCTGAGCTTAAAGGCTTTCTGGGAAAGGGCGAGCTCTTGCTGGTCCCACTGGCTGGCAGAAGGTGTGCAAGGGGTTGCCTGAGGCTGGGTCCTCGCCAGCATTGCAACAGTCCTCCATCGCATGCATCTGCAAAGGTGAAAAGGGTGTCTGCCGGCTCTGCCCAGGGTGCAGTGCCTGCTCCTCAAATGGCCCTGCAGCTGGGGCTGTGTTGAGAGTCATCTCTGGTCTTTGTGCTGCTTTTCTCCAGTCCACATGGCCAAGTCTGTGCCACTACCTGAGTAACACTTAGCCAGTAGGCTTGACAGTGGGATTTCTGAGGCTGTTTAGGATCCCAGATTGAGGATATGAGAGCGAGAGGAAGAGTTTATTTAATAACCTTAAATGTAAATAGCTGCAGGCTTCATCATCTGTTGGCTAAATAGCTCCTCATTTATACATATCATTATTTCTAGAGTAGTGGTTTAACCACTTAATGCCTTATGCTTGCCTGTGCAAAATGAAATGGTCTCTAGGTCAGAGGTGTTCCAGTCTAATAAATATTGCAACTTTTGTGTCCTGTTCCTAAGCAAATTCAAGCTGGGGCTGGTGGCAATAACCTGCCTGAGCTCAGGACGCAGTGGGGACCAGCCTTGAGGGGTTCACCGTGGCCTGCCACACCAGGGGTGGCCTCAGGAAGCCCTGGGAATTGCTGCTAAGAGCTGTGGGTTGCTTAAACCAAGGAGCTATTCCTGGAGCGCGCTGCTGCCTGCTGAGCTTCTCTCATGGTCCTCCAGGGCAGGTATTCACAGGAGGGGTCAGGACAACATGGCATCCATTCTCATGTCAGCCTCACTCCCCAGCTGAATCAAACCCAACGCCAAACCCCCCAGCACCTCTGATGCAGCCCACATTGAAGCGAGCAAGACGCACCTCGCATCCTTTGCTCTTGCTCCCACAACCCCCGACTGTAGCTGTTCATCTTTCACACCCCCACCCAGCTAGACAGCATCAGCTCCAAGCAGGTCCCTCGCAGCTTAGCTTGCTGCTGGCCTTCACCTGCAGTGCAGGGAGACAGCTCCTGTCCCTATCCGCAGCCCCTCATCACTGGCTGAACATGGGCTCTGCTTCCTAGTAGGCTGAAAGCCTTTGGTGCCATCCTGCTAAGTGGTGCTAAACCTGACCACTGCATTTCCCTCATCAGCAGGCTTCACAGTTCCCAGGACTCTTCATGGTGCCAGCCCTTGCTCTTCCCCCAGGCTCCTCTCTCAAAGGAACTAGAAACAGATGCAGAAGCAGGCAAAAAACCAGACTTGATTGCTTCCCTGAGGAAATGTCATGGACTGACTCAAGTGGAGGGGAGACCACCCAAGCCTGGTCTAAAACTCTTCCTCCATGGAGGCAGCTGGGCCCGATGCCTGGCTCCTCCACCTATCTAGAGTCTGTTCACACCTCTGCCACATCCACCCCACCCCAGATGCTCCAGTTCCTGGGGGCCAGGCAGATGGTGCCACCTGGATAGTAGGAACCCAGCCCCCATGCATTCTCCTCTGCCCATTGCCTAGAGATACTACCATGGCCGCAGTCCTGTCAGAAAGGGAAACCAGGAGGCATTCCCAGAGCCATCGTGTGTATAAATAGGTGTATAAACATAGACAGTCACTGCCACCTTGTGGAGATTTGCATCTGTCACAAATGTGTCCTTGCCAGCTGTAGAGAGGGCTTCACGCAGCTCCCATGCATTCTTCACCCCCTCTACCAACATGGGCCATCTCAGCTTTCCCTCTCTAGGGGAGGAAAAATTGCTTTTCATGCGGCTCCACAAGACTTCTTCAAGTTACTCAAACTCATCTAGTGGATCCCTACCAAATTTGGAGGCATCTGGCTGGGTACGCTTCTCACCTGCATGAAACCTCCATTGAAAGTAAGGATAAAGGTTTCAGCAGCTGGAGTAGAGTTGGTATACAGTTATTGCTTCAGATGAAAAGCAGATTCCATGCCATGGCCAGGCCCCTGCTAAGCCTGGTGCCCTCTCAGCCCTGCATTAGGTTTACATGGGAAGGTTTTGTTGGGGGGCAGGGGGGGGTTGAAGGGATGGCTTCTGTGAGAAGACACCAGAAGCTGCCCACCACATCAGACAGAAACAGTGACAGCTGTCTCCAAGAGGGACCCAACCCTGGCCAAAGCTGAGCCCTCTGCGATAACATACTTGAGAAAGGGTAAAAAAAAAACTGCACAGCAGCAGCCAGAGAGAGGAGTGAGAAGATGCGAGAGGAACATCTATGCAGACACCAAGGTCAGTGAAGAAGAAGGGGGAGAAGGTGCTCCAGGCACCAGAGCAGAGATTCCCCTGCAGCCCCTGGCGAAGACCATGGTGAGGCAGGCTGTCCCCCTGCAGCCCACGGAGGTCCACGGTGGAGCAAATATCCACCTGCAGACTATGGATGACCCCATCCTGGGGCAGGTGTATGCACCCGAAGGAAGCTGTAGCCCATGGACAGCCCACAGAGGAACTGGTTCCTGGCAGGACTTCAGGCCTGTGAAGAGGAGCCCACGCTGGAGCAGGTTTGCTGGCAGGACCTGTGGCCCATGAGGGATCTATGCTGGAACAGTCCATTCCCAAAGGACTGTATCCCATAGACCCCACACAGGAAAAGGGGAAGAGCCTGAGGAAGGAGCAGCAGATGACATGTTATGAACTGACTGCAACCCCCATCCCCCTGCGCTGCTCAGGGATGGGGAGGTGGAAGAGTGAGAAGTGAAAATGAGACTGGAAAGAAAAGAGAGGTAGGGGAAGGTGTTTATAGATTTGTTCTTATTTCTTATTATCCTACTCTGTTTAATTGCAAGAAATTAATTTCCCCAAGTTGCATCTGTTTTGCCTGTGGCTGTAATTGCTGAGTGATTCCTTGTCCTTACCTAGCCACGAGCTTTTCTGTCATTTTCCCCCCACCCCATCCTGCTGAGGAGGGGAGTGATAAGAGCAGCTTGGTGGGCACCTGGCAGCCAGCCAGGGTCAACCCACCAGTCAGTCTCTCCCACCCCTCACCAAGGGTCAGGGACTAGCACTACAAGAGTTAGGCTGGCAAGGATTTCACCAGGATCTTCCTCAAGCCAATTCCTTGGGTGGCTGAAAGTTGCATGTCATAGAGCACAGCACAGAAAAGCTGCTACACCACGGTTTGTTGGCATTGGTAAAACAATAGAAGTTGGGTTTTGTCCTTGCCAGATCCAGCTAGTTTTGATGAATGAACAGTAAGAATTTAAACATTAGAATAATTACAAATACCCTTATTGGCATCACACAGGGGGGAATCCAAGTATAACTTCATTCAGGTCAAGGAAATAATGAAGAGCAGATGGTTACCTGGAGCTGAAGTCAGGCTGACTGCTGCAAAAGAAGATGGGAAGAGATGTGCGGGTGGTTAAGAGGATCCTTCCCCAAGTGCATGACAGCAGTTTCAGAACACATGGATGGAGTTAAGGAGTGTCACTATTTCACTGCCATCTAATCACACAGTTCTCTTGTCCACTCACTGTGACCCCTTGGCCCTCCCTTTCATGATATTTAGTCCTCTCTCATTGAGCTGAGTTATTCCAGCCATGTGTTCCAATTGCTGTGCTCAAGGAAGTACTTATCTTCCTACTGGCCAGCCCACCATAAGAAAGCAAGCTATGTAACAGGCCTGCAGACAAAAACGTCTTGCTCTACTGGTTTGACAGCAAGGCACAGATCCCAGCCATTTCGTAGCCAAACGAAACAGACTGCAGTCATTACCCGCAGGGAGGAGAACATCTTTCTGAAGCCGTTGCTCCCAGAAGAAACCTTTATATGCTGTTTCTTCTCTACCATGTACATCAAGTTCCTTCCAAACATCCAAGTCAGTTGGCCATCTACCATTTCTCTCTTAAAGACATCTTTTCAGATCACTGGATCAAGGCAGTCAGTTCTGTTCACGCAAACAACAGATCACAGAGTTCAATGAAAGAGTGACTCTGCCGCTCTACCGCCTGCCATATGGTAATACCGGTCTTACTCCTCCACAGGAGACACAAGCAAGCAAAAAAATGCAGCTGCTGAGCTCGCCAGGGTATTACTTAATAGTTGTGTGGCAGGGCATACGGCCCAAGTTTTTAGCAAGGCTACTTGTACCTGTTCCATTTAGGGCAAAACATTTATTAGCTATATCTAGTCTTTGCTAAAGGCTGAAGTCCCATGTTCTTGCCTGTTGGAAGACTCAGTCCTGTTCCCGTCCTGAACCGGGGTACTCTCTCCTCCCAGTGGGGGCACTGTTGCTACAGGACCTGAGACTGTGCATCTCAGTTAGGCATAACCGTTAGGCTGTGCTTTCCATCACCTGTAATGATAAGGACCAACTTCAAATAGTCAAATTCTGGCATAACTTTGCATTTGAAGGGAATATGCTTGCTGGTTCCTTTAAAGGGAAAGTTTACCCAGCACACAGATCCTCACCACAAACTCCTCAAAGAGCCAAGCGTTAAAGAACACCTCCTTTCCAATAAGGCTATGCAGGTTGTTTTCGTCACACTATGCCTACGTGCCAGTTCTCAAAATGGGAAGATACTGCAGCACAGGAAGCTGAAGACTCACTGCACTTGTAAGGACCGCTTTGCACTGCCGGTTTCAGCATAAGAGTTATTCCAGCCTTTCTGATCTTTCCCTGTCCCATCTTGCATTTCCAGTTGCTTCTTTGTCACCTCGATCTTTCCAGGCTATTGCAGAGTGCCATCTTATTAAGGGAGCAAACAAAGTGTTACGTTAAACCCTGGCACACGAGCAGCATTTTCCATCAACTGCACCTTTCCCCTGCTGTACTAGGCAACAACCCGGTCTGGCCTCACCTCAACAGAAATACTGTATGTTGCAGCACGTCTTAGTAGCTTCCTTATTTCTTAAAGATGAAACTGGATTTTAGGGGCTCCTACTGAGGGCGAACATATCAGGCTTGCCTGTGACAAGCTGTGGAATGATACACAATGGTTAGAGGGACAGGGCCCTCAACCTGTTGCCCAGAGGTGTGCTGGGGACATGGCAGCACAGTCAAAGTCTTGCAGAGATGAGCTGGGGGCTCCTGAGGTAGTAGGAGCCAACAAGGAAACTTCTGTGAAACACCTTAAGGGAAACAAGGGGTGTTCCACTGAAAAGGTGACATGGCCAACAGCCCAGATGAAATGCCTCTACACGAATGCACGCAGCATGGGAAACAAACAGGAGGAGTTGGAAGCTACCGTGCTGCTAGAAAGCTATGACCTGATTGGCATTACTGAAATGTGGTGGGACGAATCGCATGACTGGAATGTGGCTATTGATGGCTACAGGCTGTTCAGAAGGGACAGGTGAGGAAGGAGGGGCAGAGACCTTGCTGTCTAGATAAAGAAATCAATATAGTGTGAAGAGCTGTCCCTGAAGAACAGCCATGAGCAGGTTGAAAGCTTATGGGTAAGAATCGGAGACAGAGGCAACAAAGGGAACCTTGTGGTTGGTGTCTACTACAGGCCGCCTGATAAAGGGGAGCCTACTGACGAAGCCTTCTTCCTCCAGTTCCAGGAGGCTTCGCACTGACAGACTCTCGTCCTACTGGGGAACTTCAACAACCCCAACATCTGCTGGAAAAGTAACGCGGTGAGCTGTAGGCAGTCCAGGAGATTCCTAGAATGCA
>VYZW01018282.1:11320-35856 GCA_013401315.1 Balaeniceps rex | reverse complement strand
TGAGTAGCTGCTGCCTATATGCACAGGTTTTGTTGACAGGGATCCATATTGCACTGAAACATCTACTTGAGTATTCTTACCAGTTGAATATCGTAGCAATGTGGTCTGCTCTACATGAGGAACAGTATGCCCTAAATCATGGGGTGTAATGAGTTAAAGGAAGCAATATAAGAATTTCCTCAAGCTGATTTTTGTATACTGAACACTCGTTTTTGAAGCAGAAGCTGCAAAGATAGAAGGACACAGTGAACTGCATCTGTCACTTGCTCTGCACTGCATGAAGTTCAGTTGTGTATTTTCATCAAGGGTTCCTTATTCTGATGGAATAAACAGACCATCTTTCCCTTAAAGTTGTTTGGGTGTTATTTTGTGACTAACACAGAGTATATTTAACACTGAATATGTACTGACACAGTATAACGCCATGAAATGGTGTGTGTCAACACAATTTTCAAACGAATTACATTAATATAAACATGAAGTACTTGGCATGAAACTGATGTTGGAAGGCAGCATTTTCTAAAATGTTACTGAAATCACAATAACAGAATGCACTCATTACATTGGGCTATTTTTCAAAGGCCTGTTAAAAAGTCCCGTGTTAGCTCTGGCTTGGTGTGTGCAGGGTTGTTCTTTTTATGTGCTTGACCACTACCACTTGCATCAGCCTATACACATACGTAGTTGCTATGTGTGTATACACATCAGTGTGCACCCACCCACCCATACACTTGCCTCTGCTTGAATGGAGATGTCTCCTGGGCTGTGCTTGGAAATGAATAGCAGGTGTACCTGGTGTGTGCCAGCTGGCTAGCATCCTCGTGAGCCTCTCTTCCTGCTTAGTCCCTCGGAGACTTTGAACAGGCCTCAACCACAGGACATGTGCCCTTGTGTTATGCCCTGGTTTATGGCGTGCTTCGGCTTGTGGCTGTCAGTGCTGCAAGTGTTAGAAGTTATCTGGCAATGAGTCTTGGGGGACCAGGGACTCTTAAAGGACAGCGGGAACTGCTCCAATCAATTCTTACACCCCTTTCCACTGTACCAGCAGCACGTTTTGCAGCTTAACATTAGTACTGATGCTGGTCCCAGCCTCGGAGAAATAATTCATACCTTGCTGTGTGGATGTGAGTAGTAACTGTGAAGATGAAGGGGATATCTTGACTTCATAGGTGTCCTGTTAGAAAGTGCTGTGGCGTTATGGGCTGGTAGTGTAAGCTCTAACATTTTGATAAGTTCCATCATTCCCGGGAGCTGTCATGTGTCATGGTTCTTGCTTAGAAATTAGAAACAGCTGCCATTGCAGAGGAGAGGTTAAGTTTCTTCTCTTTCAAGTCAAATCAAAGGGCAAGGTGATGCCTCTGCTAATAGGGGAATGGTGCAGCTACACCTCTGTGCAGTGCCTGCTGTATCACTGGCAGCAGCTGAAAGAATGGTTGGCTGTGATGTACCGAGTTCTCTCTTGGGACTTCAGTACTTCACAAAGTTTCTTGTTTAGCCTGCCTTCAGAATATGGGGAGGCTCTAAATCTATTCAAGCTGTTTTGTAACAGAGTTTCTTGGACTGATTTTCTAAGCAGAAAAATATAGTCTCTAGGACCAGGTATATATGTTACTATCTAGCCAGAAGTGATTATGGGCCATCAAAACCCATCCTAAGGTGTTATGAGACCTTGTCTGAGTAGTGGTCCTGAGGGCTAAAAAAAACCTGGCAAAAGATCTAGCAGCTAAAAATTGAGAAGGTTGCCTAACATGCTCTGTATGCAAGATAATATGCAAATCAATAACATACTTGAAAGCCATCTCTTGGTTAGTTGCATCTATTTCTATGTCTGCATGTATAGTAAGTTGCATACGCAGCTTCTACCTGCTAATCAAATATTGAGTGTGCATAGTCTGTGAACAGCTAAATGATTGCGTAGATATGCTCATACATGTCACTGACTTGAATACGTTAAGGCTGCATATAGAAGTCTATATTGCATAGCTATGAGAATGGTTCTCCTACCTCTCTGTAAAACCAAATACTGCTTAAAGATAAAATACTCTTATCTGTCCTAGGAATTTGAATTCTAACCTCCCTTAACATATTAAAGGAAACACTGGGTGTTGGCATCATTGCAGTATTAAAGGTAATCACATTCTATATCTTCTTCTGGAGATTTATCTCTGAAAGTATCCTGTAAAAATAACTGGCGTTTCTGAACTATTACCATGGAACTCAACAGTTATCCTACAGATCTTGGGATGGTGAACAGTCTATATTCTCCAGTTGCTTCGCTGTATGGCTCAATTTTTCAGCATATATGCAATACATGTTTCTTCGTAGGAATGACAACTCTTCAAAGATTTTGTTCGTTCTTATACTCTTAGGTGCCAAGCAGAGAGTCTGAGTTACTCTTCAAATTCTATTCCTCTTGTTGTTTTGTATTGGAGAGGAACTATTAACTTAACCTCTTTAGAAAATGGAAATAAGTGTGAGTTCTGTTATGGGTATTGTGCAGCTCTGTAGGCAGATTTTGGACTGTGTTCTTGAAAGAATTGTTTTGATTCAGAACTGGTTCCTGAAGAAAAGCTTTATTTAAAATAGCAGGATATGTATCTCCCCAAATGATAATTCTGAACTCCTTTCAATTTTTCTTTCATCTTGTAAAACATGTAATATGTCAACTTTTCACAGTTCAAACTTTGGTTAACCTGTTATGACACGTTGCAAACCAACCACTTTGTCTCTGTTTTAGTAACATTCCCCCTCCTTCCCCAAGGGAAGCTTTGAATATTCTGTTTCTGTGGAAAAAATTCCCTTTCTATTTGATGGAAAATAAAAATAATATAAATTACTGTTTGTTTTCTTTTTCCTTCAAGAAGCCTTAATAAAGACCAGGTTTTTATTGTTCTTGCACAAAAATGTATGAAAGTGTTGCCTGTGCATCAGACAGCAACAGTGATAAATGAAATTCAGAGCTTGGGAAGGAGAATATAATGAGATTAAGTGCAAACAAAATAATTTGTTCACATCATTGAGGATATATAATACTATCATATCTTGCTTCCCCCTGTTGCCCTCTCTCCTTTGTGCCTCCAGCTACCTTTACTATATTGGACTTTCATTTAACTGCCTTACTTTGTTAATGTAGAATATATGAAGATTTTAAAGTATTTATTTCTGTGGCATTATGTCTATGCTGCATATGTTACGGGAAAAGGTGCAAACTTAGGACGCTGCACATACATTACTACTTTGACTCTTACCTACCTACCCTGGAAGTTAAGGCCGAGAAATATAATTAAAGCATTGCTTTGCATATAAAAACCTGAGATTAGTTCTTTTGATGCCTTCTGAAGTTGATCACACAGCTCAGTTATGTAATACAAGCTTATTATAAAGACTTATGTGTAACGTACAGATTTTCATGGAAATCTGGGATGATATAAATAATCACCAGTAGGTCTGTCTTCTGAATTATTCATATATGAAAGCCAAGTTTTCTTTGTCTTTGTTGGGCACAAATCTATTTTTATCTTATTCTCAATATGGTGAATATGGTGTTGAAGGTTAGAACAAAATTAGAGGATCTTGCATTGTCAAAATGTCTGAAGATGGTCATTACTCCCGTGCTTTTTACTTGAAATGTGCCAGTAAAATATACAGATGGGCGCACTGACTTAAACGAAAGTCTCCTGTTGTCCATAGGATAGTGACTTTCACTGTTGCTGGACAAAGTCCCCAGAATACTCTCTGAGTCTGTGGTGGGTTTTGTTTTCTATAGTTTGGAGGAGTTTTAGTCCAAAAAATATGTCCAGTTGCTTTTTAAACATATGAAACTTCTCAGGTCTGTTGCAGGTACTTAAGCAAGGAAATTCGTAGGATAACAAATAGTGAGGAGTGCCCTCTGTGAACTTGCCACATATTAGCTTCATTTAATGTTCCTTAGTTCTTAAATTGGAAGATGCACTGAACAGTTTTTCGGTCTCCATTTTCATGCTATTCATTATCTTATAAATTACTGTCATATCTCAGTTATCTTCTGGACTGAGGAGTTCAAGTGTCTTAATGGTTTGCCAGATTAATCTGTTCCATGTGTTTGAAGGTGCTTGCTGTCCTTCTCAGTAACTTCCCCATTTACATCCTTTTTGTGATAAGAGGAATCAGAAGTGCAGAGTATTGCAGATTTGGTTGCTCCATGAGTTTATACCAGAGCATGATGTTCTCTGCTTCTTCTGCTGAGTAGTTAGATTGTCTATATATAGCAGAGTACAGTGGATCTGAGCAGATTCCCATGAAATACTGCTGGGCAATGCCTTTCCAGGGTGAGTACTGCCCATTTCTTTTTCCTTGGTTTTATGTCTTTCATAAAGTTATCTATCCAAGCAAGAATGTTCCTCTTATGCTGTGGCAACTTTGTGTCTTTAAGAGCTTTTTTTGAAGGATACTGAAAGATGGTTCTTTTTGTTAATAGTGCCTGATGGGATTTCTAATTTGCTTTTCTTGCATGCAGAACCGTCTTGTAAGGTTTGTCAATCATGATACTGCTTTACAAAAGCTTTGTTAAGTCTTCTGCAATATGTCCTGTTTGTCTGTGTAGTTATTAATACCGTTCTTCAGAATAGTTTCTCCCATTTTGTCTGGTGTAGTTTACAAGCCTTACTGCTTTGTACTTACCCAGCCCTTCTCAAAAGTTAGTGTCCCATTAGTCATGTTAGTCTTTTGGTAAGACAGAAGTTTTAGTTGCGAAGTGGCATTATTGGTTTTTGTGTCTTTCCCAGATTGTTCCTTAAATCTTTTTGGGCATGATTTATTGTCTTTTATTTTTTCGCCTGTCAGAATTATAATTTTATAATTTCAATAGGCACATTTAAAAAAATATTTTTGGCTTCTAACAGCCCACCTTACTCTTTTGCTCAGCCATATGGTTTTCACTTGTATTTTCTTAAATACTTTGATAGATGGTGTGCATCAGTTTACCCTTTAGTACAGTGCTGTTAAATAGTGTTGAGATTACCTGCAGAGCTTTTCCTTTTTATAGTGTTTTGCAAAAGTTTCATGATTTTTTCATGCTGTTTCTGTTTTTAAAATTAAGCACAATACTAGTGAACTCTTCAACTTCTCTTGTTCTCGCAGGAGTGCTGAATCTAAGTGCATTGCACCAGAGTAGCCCTTCAGCAGTTTTATGAACTTGCTGGTGTGCTGATCCAAGCCATGTCAAGATTTGCTTCTCCAAATTTGAACTCTATCACAATTCTTTGTTCAGGCACTGTGCCCTAACCAAGTGTTCACCTGCTCTCTGTGGTGTTGACATTTGCCGTTGATGCTGTTTCTTGGCCTTGCAGCTTCAGATTCCTTCAGCATGTTCCTGCTGTTGTCAGCATCCAGACCACATTGTGAGCTGTAGTCTGGTTCTTGTCTAGGCCCAGAATTTCAACCTAGACTTCTGAAGCCCCCTGTTTGTTGGTGTGGTTAAGTTCCTCATTTGACTTGACTCTAAGGTGGGGTTGTTCCAGTCTTCATGAAGGAATGGATTTGATGGTCCATTGTTTGTAACAGGAGTTTAGATGACAAGGTAACTTACAGATCACAGAATCATTAAGGCTGGAAAAGACCTCTGAGATCATCTAGTCCAACCCAATACCACCATGCCTACTAAACCATGTCCCAAAGTGCCACATCTACACGTTTTTTGAATACCTCCGGGGATGGTGACTCCACCACCTCTCAGGGCAGCCTCTTCCAATGCCTGACCACTTTCAGTAAAGAAATTTTTCCTAATATCCAATCTAAACCTCCCCTGGCACGACTTGAGGCCTTTTCCTCTCGTCCTATCACTTGCTACCTGGGAGAAGAGACCAACACCCACCTCGCTACAACCTCCTTTCAGGTAGTTCTAGAGGGCGATAAGGTCTCCCCTCAGCCTCCTCTTCTCCAGGCTAAACAACCCCCGTTCCCTCAGCCACTCCTCACAGGACTTGTTCTCTAGACCCTTCACCAGCTTTGTTGCCCTTCTCCGGACACGCTCCAGCAACTCCATGTCCTTCTTGTAGTGAGGGGCCCAAAACTGAACACAGTACTCGAGGTGCAGCCTCACCAGTGCCGAGTACAGGGGAAGGATGACTTCCCTGGTCCTGCTGGCCACACTATTTCTGATACAAGCCAGGATGCTGTTGGCCTTCTTGGCCACCTGGGCACACTGCTGGCTCATGTTCAGCCATCTGTCAACCAACACCCCCAGGTCCTTTTCTGCCAGGCAGCTTTCCAGCCACTCATCCCCAAGCCTGTAGCGTTGCATGGGGTTGTTGTGACCCAAGTGCAGGACCCGGCACTTGGCCTTGTTAAACCTCATCCAATTGGTCACAACCCATTGGTCCAGCCTGTCCAGATCCCTCTGTAGAGCCTTCCTACCCTCAAGCAGATCAATACTCCTGCCCAAGTTGGTGTCGTCTGCAAACTTACTGAGGGTGTACTTGATCCCCTCGTCCAGATCACTGATAAAGATATTAAACAGAACTGGATGCAGTACTGAGCCTCGGGGAACGCCGCTTGTGACCAGTCGCCAACTGGATTTAACTCCATTCACCACAACTCTTTGGGCCTGGCCATCCAGCCATTTTTTTACCCAGCAAAGAGTATGCCCATCCAAGCCATGAGCAGTCAGCTTCTCCAGGAGAATGCTGTGGGAGACAGTGTCAAAGGCTTTACTAAAGTCCACAGCCTTTCCCTCATCCACTAAGCGGGTCACCTTGTCATAGAAGGAGATCAGGTTAGTCAAGCAGGACCTGCCTTTCATGAACCCATGCTGGCTGGGCCTCATCGCCTGGTTGTCCTGCACTTGCCTGTTGAGCGCACTCAAGATGAACCAGATACCTACTTTTACATGTCCGCAGTTGGGAGTAATCCTGTTCTTGTGATCTGTCACCTTTCTGCTTACCAGGCTTTCATCCTGCATCTGCCGTGGTATCACTCTGCAGCTCTCTACACAATGCCTTTGTCTTCCTCTCAGCTTCCTTCTGTTCCTGTCCATAAAGGATTGTACACTGTGTCCAAGAGGTGTCCATATGGTGGTCTGCTGGTGGGGAGGACCCAGCCATGGGTCCCCAGACCCTGCTCCTGCTCTTTTGCTTGTACAAGACTCTTCTGTAGCATTCAGTCAGGCTGGAAGTGTTTGGTCATCTCCCTAAATTCCCCATTTGCTGTAGTTTGCTGGTTCTCTTTTTTCCTCCTAGCAATTGTTTCCAAATTTGTGATCCAATACTCTCTTCCACCAAAATGGCAGGTCAAAATAAATTTTGCTTTTAAGCCTCATCTCTACAGTTTTGTATTCATTTAATCATTTAATAAGGAGTATATGTTTTAGAATATATATATGCAATTCCTAATGTGGATACATTGGCATCAGTGTAAAAGGTTAGAGGAATGATCTTTGCTATCAAAAGTATGTTTTACACTAGTGTAATTACAGTTGTGTAGCTTGTATCCCTAGAGATGATTTCTAAAGTGATTCTGCTAATAGCGCATAAGCAGTGGAGTGACAAATCTTCAGTGAAATTCTGAAGGTCACTGAAGAAAAAGGATCATTAATATCATAACTACTGAAGCTCGGTTGCCTTTGGATTTATGTCCTTTACCTTCCAAAAAATTATTCTTCCTTTTTCCCCTGAGTTTCTCTTCTAGCATCCCTGTTTGATATCATTTGGTGTGGCTTCTCTGAAGCCACACACGCACCACACCACCACCACCCCTCACCCCCAAATTGTTTAGGTTGCATGGGACCTCTTGAGATCAGAGAATCACAGAATGGTTTGGGTTGGAAGGGACCTTTAAAGATCATTCTTTCCTCGAGCAGGGTTGTCTATAGCAGGTTGTCCAGGACCATGTTCAGTTAGGTTTTGAATATATATCAAGAAGTGGGCCCATGCGAACCTTGTGAGGTTCAACAAGGCCAAGTGCAAGGTCCTGCACCTGGGTCAGGGCAACCCCTGGTATTAATACAGGCTGGGGGATGAGGGGATTGAGAGCAGCCCTGCAGAGAAGGACTTGGGGGTACTGGTGGATGAAAAGCTGGACATGAGCCAACAACGTGCACTCGCAGCCCAGAAAGCCAATTGTATCCTGGGCTGCATAAAAAGCAGTGTGGCCAGCAGGTTGAGGGAAGTGATTCTGCCCCTCTACTCGGCTCTGGTGAGACCCCACCTGGAGTACTGCGTCCAGCTCTGGAGCCCTCAGCACAAGAAGGACATGGACCTGTTGGAGCCCCTCCAGAGGAGGGTCACAAAAATGATCCGAGGGCTGGAGCACCTCTCCTATGAGGAGAGTCTGAGAGAGTTGGGGTTGTTCAGCCTGGAGAAGAGAAGGCTGCGGGGAGACCTTATTGCGGCCTTTCAGTACTTAAAGGGGGCTTATAAGAAAGGTGGGGACAAACTTTTTAGCAGGACCTGTTGCGATAGGACAAGAAATAATGGTTTTAAACTAAAGGAGGGGAGATTTAGGCTAGATATAAGGAAGAAATTTTTTACAGTGAGGGTGGTGAAACACTGGAACAGGTTGCCCGAGAGGTGGTAGATGCCCCATCCCTGGAAACATTGAAGGTCAGCTTGGACGGGGCTCTGAGCAACCTGATCTAGTCAAAGATGTCCCTGCTCATTGCAGGGGTCTTGGACTAGATGACCTCTAAAGGTCCCTTCCAACCCAAACCGTTCTATGATTCTTTGGTTCTATGATATACTATATGTATGCTCAAATATATATACACACAATACACTCAAATATATATATATGTATACACACAGACACTGTGTTTATTTTGTTAGTTAGGTGATGGATAATAGATTGGTCAAAACTCCTTTGCCATCAGTAAGAGCATTATGTATGTGTCTCTTTTGTACTCAGTTTCTAATTTTTGTAGAATTTGCAGGAACTTAATTATTTTTGAGTCTCCAAAGCCTTTATCAAATTTAGTTGAAATTGGCCAGCAAGTTTAGAAGTTAAATGTGACAAGTGAACAGATGTGGGACTGCCTAAGCCTCATTTCCTTGGAGGCTTGAACAGTCCAGGTTAAAAATGTCTCTATTTTTGGGTTCTCTTTGCATTACCGGGCTAATGTAGCATGAAGCTGCTCAACTGTGCTGGGAAGTTAAGGGCTGGAGTCTGGTGTTTAATGGGTATTGTATGAGTGGTGCTACTCCTTTCCAGTGATGAAAGCAGTGTATGTAAAGTCTGTCCTGGAAGTTGTTAAAATACACCTTTCTTAAGTGTTAATGATGGTATTCAACAGACAGTATATTTTCTAAATCTCCTTGCTGGTGTGGGAATTCTTTCCCACTGTCAGAGAAGTCTTCATTTTTAAATGAAATTTGTTGGGTTCCTTTGTCACTTGTGAACCTTATTTTTCTGTTTTAGCCTTGTAAGAGTTCACTCAAGCCAGTGAGAGTGTTTCCTATCAGATTCAATTTCCTGAGAGCACATCTGTTACATCTCAGAGGACAGAAGAGGTAGAAGCAACTTCCTAGCAAGTATATCAACCTCAGCTCAACAGAACAGCAACTCCACAAGGGTTTGTGTCTTAAACGCTAAATGAGGTTGTTAGGTACAGCAAAAAGATTAATGTGACTACTAATCATCTTGTCCTTGGCTTCTCTTAGCTCTTAATTAAGAAAAAGCCCCAAACCTTCCCATAATTAAGGCAGCTTCAAAGAGAACTTTGTAAATCCAGAGACTTCATGAAGTTCTGGCTATGTTTAGGCAAAAAGTGACAATCTATGTAGAATTATACAACAAATAACAGTTGTGGTAGACTGTGTCATGAAAGGAAAACTTTTCCAGAGAATGAAAAACACATTTATTTGTACAGCAAATAATAGCATACTATGCATGTAAGGTGACATTCTGATGACTGACAGCTTAGAATCTGATACTTCTTTCTTCAGGCGTGGAAGATGTGGTTTAAGCTTTGGATCCTGAGCACTGCTTGGGTGGGGGAGGAATATTCTGTTTCCTTCCCTCACCTAAGCAGTGAAACAGGAGCGGCTTGCAACGGATAATGTCACCAGACATGTGTTAAGGCTAAAACTTCTGGTAAGGAAACCCTGCACTGCCTGCTGTGGTGAGCTGTTAGATTGCTTTCTGTGAGTGAACACCATGTGACTTTCATAGCGTTTATTAATTTTGAAGTATTTCTCAAATAACATGGTTAGCTTTGAGACATGACTGTTTATGGGGGAAAAAAATAACAGGTAGTAAGGGCAATTAGATATGCATCTGCCAGAAGTGTACAGTACAAGGAAAACTGCATTTAAAAATGCCTCATTTCAGCAGTAAAAGTGTATTTACTATTGGACTCAAAGCCAGACTGTGAAATGCTGTCTTGACATGGAATGGAGACTTAGATGTCTCTTATACTACTTGGTCAACTGCACCTTTTTATTTCTTCTGTCTCCCCCTTTTTTGTCTTTCTCTTCTTCTTCCCCATGCCCTGCTGCCCGTGCCAGGCAAGTGCAAGTGAGATGAGGTATTAAATTGGTAATTTGAAATGTATGTAATGATAGGAATGCAGCATGGATGGAATTAGGTGATAAACTTGTTTCTGCTTTGTAACAATATTTTAAACTAGTGAGAGCCAATTAGAAATGCTATTCAACAATTAATGGGAAAAACAAAAGAGCAAAAGTGGGGTAATTGCGTTATGGTTTAGGTGTGCCTTGAGTTAAGTCTAAAAAGGTATTTCAGGCACCAGACAGAGTCTAGGTACTGCTCAGCGGAATAGATAAGTCTGCGTTAAGCTTTCACACCCAGAAGGCTCCTAGCAGCAAAGGCTTCTTGAAATCTACCTTTAGTGTGTCTACTTTATTCTTCATT
Source organism: Balaeniceps rex (assembly GCA_013401315.1). Taxonomy (NCBI): domain Eukaryota; kingdom Metazoa; phylum Chordata; class Aves; order Pelecaniformes; family Balaenicipitidae; genus Balaeniceps; species Balaeniceps rex. The sequence continues at coordinate 25,014 of VYZW01018282.1, read as the reverse complement.
GTGTAGGTAGTTTGGATATATCCATCCTACAGGAAACACTGCTCTTACTGAACGAAAAATGAGAATTGAATAGAACAAAAAGCACTTTTTCCCTATTGAGGGGGGAACTGAGCCGGTATCCTGTTCCATACAGTGGCAGCCAGCTGGCTGGTCATCATACACCTGCTAGATCCCTTATAGGATGTGTGCTGTCAGAGTAAACTGTCCAGCAGGGATGTCATAGGCTGTGTGAGAGGAAAGCTGACCTAAGGGGCTGGGCTGTGGACATTCATGGGATAAAGAAGACGCATTTGCTGGAGACCAAGTTCTCTCGTTCTACTGCTTGTGCTATGGCATAGTTACACGATTTGCACTTAAACTAAAGAGTCTTTCCAGAACTGATTTTAGATATTGACAACCCTTTCCATTCTGCCTTAATTCACATTAAACTGAGAGGATTTACAGCCTTGCAATCATCTTGGTGTATGACAATCTCACACCTAATACAAATTATTTTACTTTCATGCTTCCATTCTAAATGGATGGCTTATAAAGTGAATTGGGTAGAAAACATATTTTCTGATACAACACACTTTTTTCCATGATACACAATAGTGTAGTTACTTCAGGTAAGATGTTTTTAAGAGGACTAATGGTGTACTTTAAAAAAAAAAAAGCACAGGACACTGAATAGGTGTCTTTTAATTATTTTTATATATAAATATATTTTAAGGTTTCATTATTAATACAGATGTTATAGCTGTTCTGTGACCTAAACAATAAAGTCTAGTGGGAGTGGGGCAAACCCTTTCTGTGGACGATTATTCATAGGACAAAACACTGTCCTAAAAGTAATTGATTAACTCTTCATAATTGTACATCCTTTAATATGTTGCATTTTGACTGTTGAGCACCAAAGATGGATTTTGTTACTATGTCCCCAAATGCCTTTTTTTTTTCCCTTTTGAACTAAAACGATACCCCACATCATGTTTTTGTAGGTAACAAAACCTACAAAAGCAATATCCCGTGTCATGTTTTGTAGGTTTGGTTTTGGATTTTTTTTTCCTGTTGGCTTGTGAAGGTTTTTCAGAGGTTCTGCTTCTTCCTGTTTGCATTTCTGAGACAATATTGTTCTGTTCTAGCTTTTGTTATAGGTTCACAGTTACTTACACACGTTGTAGGACAAAGAATTGCATTTAATTGCATCAGAAAGCATTGATATAGTTATCAATAGATGCAAAATTAAGAAGGTAAAATAAACCTTGGGGTATTGAATAAGACTATAAACTCTCATCCTTCAAATTTTTTACTGTCGGAATGTCCTTGCCCCTGTTTGCTTAGGGGACAGTGATAGCAATGGATTTCACAACAGTTGTCAACAGTTATTAAAATCATAGAAGTTGTATCAGCTTACTCCAGTAGTGAATGTAGTTCTGCTTTATCTTTGTGAGGGATTGTTGTGCGTTATGCTGAAAAAGAATTAGGTTTGAAATCCTAGGTTTGGGATGTTTAGTTTTGTTTTTTTTATAATAATGTAGAATTATCTGCCACCCCATTTCAAACTGCATGATAGGATCTGTAAAGATATTCTATTTATTCTTACAAACATGTTATTACTGTTTCTCTTTGTTTTTTTGTGAAGCAATCAGATTATCTATGGGGTTTGAAGTATTTTTGTAATATTTTTTCTTTTCTTGTAGGGCATGTAGGTAATGTTAAGATATATTCAGTGGGTATCTTTAACTCATTTAACAAAGTTTGACTTCAACCTTAATAAAAATTTGTCTTCAGATTAAGTATCATATGTCATATATAATATGCTTTAATTTGCTCTTAGCAATTACAGCTCTGCCTGGAAAGGGAAGGTTGATTTGATTAATCACACTTAAAAACTGTTACAGTGAATAAAAAGGAAAATGGTTTGACTTGATTTCCGACATAATTGCTTAATTTGGGTTGGCATCACCTTCCACCAGTTGTTGAAAAAAGGGGGACTGATTTCATGTAAAAGAATTGTGAAAATGATTAACCGATGCTGAAGTTGATAATGTTTAAATACAGCTTTATATGAAGAGCAGTGAAAAGAGGAGAAAAAAATCACTTTACAAGACTCCTACTGTAGCGCATACTTTTTTTAATCTTAACCCCTCAATTACTACTGTAGTCTTGCAGTAAGCTTGTTGCTATTATTGTCCCTGCACATAATATAAGTAAAAGAAATGATGCTGGGAGGAAGGGGGAAGGGGAAAGTAATTTTTTGCTTTAATCATTTTAACATTTTAGAACAGCTGGTTTTTGTTGGTCTGTAACAATTTCTTTCTTCATAATAGTTTCTGAATATAATTAGATTTGTCCAGCTATGGCATTTGTGGGGCAGAGTCCCAGATTGAAGTCTCTTTTCCCTTTAGAGCTGTCTTGCAACATCTGTCTCCTCAACTTCTGTCTTTCTTCTTTTCTTCCCTCGGTGCTTGGATAAGTCCCTTGATGCTCACAGTTGTATACTTAACCTCTTGCTCAGAAGGTGAGAGTGCCCTTTTCTCGTACTACCCAAGTAACAGTGCTAATCGTGTTGTAACATTGTCTTCTAATTTCATTTTGGCTTTAAAAGAAAGTGGCATTGCATTTCAGAATTAATGAAATAATTGCAATCCGAATGTCTGTAAGCTTCGAAGATGTTTTAATTTTGGAGGCTTTTCTGGATCCTTGCTTACAAAAAAGGAGGAGCCTTCTTATGCTTACATATCAGCTTGTTTTGCTGTTTAAACACAAATTCTTCCTCATTGTTGTATGTATTTCCATGACTGAGGAGCACTGGTCTTGCAGGTGTGCGCTGCAAGCAGGCAGCTTTGGAACGAACCCTTTGATCATGACCTATTGGTAAAAACCAATTGGCAGAGTTATGGCTTCCTAGGCACCCGAAATCCACTATGCAAGTTCCTTTGAGTAGATGTGTCTCACTGCTTAGGCTTCCTTCCTAGTAATAAAAACCTCAACTGTGTTAATTCTGTTCTGATGTGCTTCTGGTCCCTTATACTGTTCTCTACATCTAGCAACTGCCTTAACTTTTTAAAGGGAGAGGTGGAAACTTTTTAGTTTGAGCCTTAATATGAATTTTCTCGACTGTATTGTATTTTTGTGGGTCTCCTGTACATTGTGAACATCTGTTATCTTTTCTCTGTTTTCCAACTCTTCTTATTCCAACAATAATTCTCATGTGGAGGCAACATCAGTGCCAGAGTCATTCTCCTTAATAACTTTCTGAGCAGCTGCACAGTGAGCTGGTAGTTGCTGAGTGGGATATGAAAACAGCCCAGGAGCTGCTTTCAAGGCCAGTGTCTCTGTGGCCTGATGGTCTGGGTCTTCAGCTGAATTTCTATTGCTTTGTGGGAGAAATTCCTGTTGCTGTTCTACTTCAGACTCTGCTGCTTTGTAGGGAAAGGATTGAATCCTGGGTGGGTGTTTTTTCATTCTTGTTCCTCTCCTGAGATCACCCTTTGTTTCCAAATCTTCAAATTCTGCTGCCCAGCAAAGGAAACTTCACAGCCCTGCGCACACTGTGTGGCCCCTGCTCTGCCACCCATGGCCTCTGTTAGGCTAAGATCTGTCACCTTTGGCTGACAAATAAGAAAGTATGTGAACCTGTTAGGCATGCTCTTGGGCATGGCTGCTCTCATGCCTGACTACGTATTCTGTGTACTGGCCTCTGTGGGATAATGGTTGCAGGTATTCACCAAAAACTGGAGCAGATCTAATGATGGTGGTCTCCCTTGTCTCCATGCGCATTCACAAAGTGGGCATTTGTGTCACCTGTACCAAAGCAAGACAGGTTTTGCCATATGCAGTACCTATACAGCTTATTCACATCTTGTATATTCTTGTACTGCTGCAAAGCATAGGTTGGACAGTAACTGCAGTGCAGTACATATTGTGAATACTCTAAGCACTTTGTTGCTTTGTACTCTATCCTTCAGTGTCTTTAAGATGCAGACTAATTAGCTGTAATGCTGTAAGTCTTTCAATATGGCTACCTCGAAACCCTAAGCTAGAAGTCAAGATGCTGCTCCTAATTTTACACTCCTGCTCCAGCATTTATAGCCTTGACAAAGATGTAGTGAACTTGAGAGTGGGGACAAGATTAAAAAAGAATCTCTGGCAATAGAAACTCTTTCTCATGAAGGGAGAAAGAGAAATAGGTCACAGGACACTTGTTTCAATTTACCAGTTTGACATCATGAGAACCTGTAGTCCAGTAGATCTTTCTCAATGTGCTTGACCTTGCAGAAGCATGAGGAAGTCTAATTGCTTCTAAAGCGGAAGTTTTGCCATCCAGTGGATTTATTCTCAACTACTTCAATGAAAAAATGACTGATTTGTGTCCTGTCTCTGCAAAAGATTTAAATTAACGCATTATTGGGTAGTTTAGGCATGCCGTATGTCTTTCAAGTCTTGTCAACCAGTATTTCTGGCTATGACCTGAAGTGGTGGAGTGTAACAGTATTTCAGTTCCTGGTAAAAACTAGGAGCTTCATAATGCATGATAGCTGTCAGCAGAGGCAGAGATATATGGTGTATGTTGTTAATGAATATGGTTTCTGAATATCTGTAACAGTTGACCTTACCTTCTCAACAAATCTGTGCATGAGCATGTCTTAGGATGGTGGGAGGAGACATGCCTCCTGAGTGTTGGGAGAAAGTCCTTGAAGTCCAGTTTGATGAAGTAGTTGGTAATAATGGGTTATTTGTTTAAAAACAAACAAACAAACAAANAAAAAAAAAAAAAAAAAAGACCAACCCCAAAACAAAAAACCATGAACAGGAATTACAAAGGTGATTAGCCTAACTCTGCTCCCAGTGAAATTGGTCCTAAAATGGTCATCACCTGTGGCACGCTACCATTATTTACAGAAAAAAATACCAGTAGTTGGAAAAACTTCTAGAAACAAAAGATCTGAAAAAGGCATGTGGGAGCAGAACAGAGGTAGAGCTTAGAGTGGGACAGGCAAAGAAGAAAAGGAATCTTAATTACTGAATTTGGCTTCCAACCATACAAGGTCACACTTAATCCCACTCCTGTGATTGTGCAATTGATTGTGAAGGGATATGAAACATAAACAACAACAAACAAGTAAACAAAGAATCCTGCACAGTTTTTTAGCCTTTATGGCCCCTTCTTGTAGGTCTTCAGAAGAGTGTGTAGACTGTTGTCAGAACTGTTGTGTGGAGTCTACTGCCGGCAGCAGAATAGTTGATTAGGAGATTCTAATTCATTACTGTTGATTATAGACATCGTATGAGCCCATGAGAATAGGTGTTACGCTTGCTTCTGGCCTTTCAGTGTCTCTGAAAAAACACCACTGTAGAGAAGAGCTGTTAATTGTGAATTTGCAACAGCATATAGCACAGAGAAAAATGTTTTATCAAACTATGAATAATTACAACTTCTAGATTCATGCCTGAGGAGTTTGTGGCTATGATGGGGCAATCACAAGAAAGTGGAACCACCCCCACCAGAACCCTCAGGTGCTTTTAAAGAGGTTGTTAATTTTCTTTCATAAAAATTGACATCTATTTATTTGCATTATTCTCTCTACTGATTAGTAAATACTGAAGAATTAAGTAGGAACTTTGAAAGATGCTTACAGTATCCTTTATTCTATTGATATGCTTCTTTATTTTTCCAGATACAATCTAAAGAAATGTTTAGTATAATTATGCCTTAATCACTGAATTGAAAATGAGGTGAAGTTTTGATACAGCAGTCGAATTCAATTTTAAGTAGCTTTCAGGCTTGGTTAGAATGACTGGGTTGGATAATTAGGTTTCTAAGTAGCATAAATAGAAGCGTAAGTAATGTTAAATGTGAAGGCCATGTCAGTTGGCAATAAAATGCCATGTCCAACTTCCTTGAAAAGATTATCTTGCAGTGCCTTTGAAATGTAAATGTTATTTGCGATGTTATGTTAGCCAGTTTGTGCTGGGAGGTTTGCAGCTTCGGGAACAATTACACTATTCTCTATTCTTCACATTATAACCGTGTGGACAGGGCACATCAGTAGCCACCCTTAGACATCATCAATAGCATAAACTGCTGTTCAGACTCAGTACTGAAGACTTCAGCCTTTGTATTTTGCCTGGCTTTTTAGTTCCTATTCGGTTAGTTTACACTGAAATTCTGTATGAAAAGAATATGATTTTGGGAGGCAATTGTAAATGCAAGAGACTGTAGTTGGGTATTCAATAAGATAATAGTTCTACTGAAAATTGGTCTGTTGTCAAGAATTTTTTTAATTTAAAAGCTTTGCAACCTTACTATATTCCTGAATAATCATCTCATGGGAACCTGGTATATTAGGAATTTCATAGAATCATAGAATGCTTTGGGTTGGAAGGGACCTTTAGAGGTCATCTAGTCCAACCCCCCTGCAGTGAGCAGGGACATCTTCAACTAGATCAGGTTGCTCAGAGCCCTGTCCAACCTGACCTTGAATGTTTCCAGGGATGGGGCCTCCACTATCTCTCTGGGCAACCTGTTCCAGTGCTTCACCACCCTCATTGTAAAAAATTTCTTCCTTATATCTAGCCTAAATCTACCCTCCTTTAGTTTAAAACCATTAGTCCTTGTCCTGTCACAACAGGCCTTACTAAAAAGACTGTCCCCATCTTTCCTATAGGCCCCCTTTAAGTACTGAAAGGCTGCAATAAGGTCTCCCCGCAGCCTTCTCTTCTCCAGGCTGAACAACCCCAACTCTCTCAGCCTGTCCTCGTAGGAGAGGTGCTCCAGCCCTCGGATCATTTTTGTGGCCCTCTTCTGGACCCGCTCCAACAGCTCCATGTCCTTCTTGTGCTGAGGGCTCCAGAGCTGGACGCAGTACTCCAGGTGGGGTCTCACCAGAGCCGAGTAGAGGGGCAGAATCACCTCCCTCGACCTGCTGGCCACGCTTCTTTTGATGCAGCCCAGGATACGGTTGGCCTTCTGGGCTGCAAGCGCACACTGCTGGCTCATGTCCAGCTTTTCATCCACCAGTACCCCCAAGTCCTTCTCCGCAGGGCTGCTCTCAATCCCCTCATCTCCCAGCCTGTATTGATATCGGGGGTTGCCCCGACCCAGGTGCAGGACCTTGCACTTGGCCTTGTTGAACCTCATGAGGTTTGCACAGGCCCACCTCTCCAGCCTGTCCAGGTCCCTTTGGATGACATCCCATCTCTCAGGCGTGTCAACTGCACCACTCAGCTTGGTGTCATCTGCAAACTTGCTGAGGGTGCACTTGATCTCGCTGTCTATGTCATTGATGAAAATATTAAACAGCACTGGTCCCAGTAAGGACCCCTGAGGAACACCACTTGTTACCAGTCCCCATTTGGACATCGAGCCGTTGACCACTACCCTCTGGTTGCGACCATCCAACCAGTTCCTTATCCACCGAACAGTCCACCCATCAAATCCATATCTCTCCAATTTAGAGAGAAGGATGTTGTGGGGGACCGTGTCGAAGGCTTTTTGGAAGTCCAGATAGGTGATATCCATTGCTTTTCCCTTGTCCACTGATGCAGTTACTCCATCATAGAAAGCCACCAGGTTAGTCAGGCAGGACTTGCCCTTGGTGAAGCCATGCTGGCTGTTTCGAATCGCCTCCCTGTCCTCCAGTTTTATATTTTGGTGAGATGAAGAACAAACCCAACTGTTTCGAAACATTGGGAACATGGGAAACACTGGGATTTTTTTCCTAACATTGGTGTCTTTTTTATAACTTTGAACTTATCTCTAAACTATTTAAAGAGAAATGCATCATCTTTATTGACACTTAAACAAAAAATGCGCGCTAATTAGTTCCTAAGTAGTTGCTAGGTGACTATTTAAAAGGATGGCCCTGTTTAGCTTGCTATAGGAATTATGTGCTTGCTTGCAAAGTAAAAATGAAAAAAATACCAGTGTTCGGGGTAAAAAGTGTTGGATCTGTAAATATTCTTGCAAACAAACACTACCCGTTTACCATTGCCATGATTGCTGATGGGTAGCAGATACCAATTCTCCAAGAAAAGAGTTTCCTCCTCTACTTAATTAAAACCTTATGTTATTTTCACTTGTAAGCTGTAGAACATGCATGTGTATCTGAAAACGTTTGGATTTTTTCCCCCCTTAAAATTATTGAAATTTGGATTATTTCTGTGAATAACTCAAACATCTAAATTTAACCTACAGCCTTGTATAATGACTCCATGTTTGGTAGTTCCTGGTTTGAATAATACACAGAAGGTAACCTACCATACTGAAGTCTTTCAGTTACCTAGATCCTGCTGTCCTCATTGACATAAAGGTCACAGGTATGTCACAAATTATGACACATACGTGAACAAAGTAGTTTTCAGTAAAAGAGACTTTCTAGATATTTAATCCTGTGGAAATTCCCTCTGTATTCAGTTCTCCCCCACAAGAATCTGCAGGTAAAATATAGGTGCTAATCACAAGGGATACAGCTTTGTAAATTGGGTAATAGAATATGTTAGAATGTGAAAACTGTTAATTTTTATCAGCAGAAACCTGGACACTGAGCATCTTAACTACTGTAGGTGGAAAAAAAAAAGAGCTAGTTCACCATTATAATTTGAATATAAGTTACCCAGTTATCTAATTTACTTATTTGAATTTATTTGTTGTCCCGTCTTTACGGTCAGATATTTTGAAAAATAGTTTACACATAGCTAAACAGGAACTACGTGAAATAATCTGCTTTTAGGTTGAGCAAACTTAATATGTTAATCTTGGCTTAATTTAATTTGTTCTAATGGTAGCGGTGAATTTTTAAATGGTTCATTTGGTGCTTAATTATTGTTTAAGGGATTTAGTATGCTTTGAGAACGCTCATATTGATGTCAAGTGCAAAGCCCATTCATCTGGGTACATTTCTTGTCTTTCTACTGTATAGGATATGAGTAACAGTAGGAGGGAAAACCTGGTGATTTGATTGCTTAGAGACAGTAAAGGTTTCTTCTTAAAGGACTTTTAATGTCATGATACATTGTATTTCCTGTGATGTAGTGTCAGAGGCATAGTCACTGTTAGTGAATGCCTCAAGCTGGTGGTATTTTATTGACCTCTTAGGAGGCTGTAAGAGATGCTGAACCAACGTCAGAGAAGGGGCTCAGAGGAGGTCATGTTCACATACAACTCACAGGGTTTTTTGATAATTTGCATTTATCCTATTTAACATGGGGAATATTTGGATTTTTCTTTATGGAAGAGATTTCCTGTTTTAAATGAGTTCAATGGTTTTCAGGCAGCCTTGTTGATAGAGCAGATATAGCGCAGAACCTGGTAAGTTGCCCATGTTAGGATGTTAGAAGTACATGTAAAGTAACATGTTAACATGGTAAAGTACTATGGAGAGTGATACACAAGTAGAATAACACAGTTGCTCTGAACTCATGTTTTCCATGCTTCTTTGAGAGCCTCACCTTTGGTGTTCCCATTAATCCGGTGTTCCCAGGGACTTGTTCTAGACTTAGACTACTCATGGGGTTCAAATAGTTGCGGGGGAGAAGGAGAGTGAATGGCTCATCCTTAGGTAAGTGCTTTTTGGTCTATGTGGAAACAATACATACAAATATTAAACTTCCACAATTTTATTCACATTTGCATCTAGTATGTATGAGCATAAGACAGTGTAGGTTGTTATGAGTTGCATTAAGACTTCTGGAGGTGGGGAACATAATTAATTGGTTTAAACATTTGAACAACTGCACCTCCTGCAAAAATGGTTCTGATAATACTTTTATCCCATCCGAAACCAACATGTCTGTTCTCTCTTCCCTCATCTTCTGTCCTTACTCAGGGTCATCTAGTGTATCGGAGTGATGCACGTGGCACAATTGAAATACCATCTCCACAGTGAACCTCAGAACAATTTATACTTGTTTGTATCTAGGAAAACTATCAGTTCATTTGGTGGCTCTCAGTTGGAAACGCTGCGCCTCCAGGTGTAAATAGTAAGGTCACGGTGGGGAGTTGCTTCTTGTTGAGTGAAGATGAGATTTGAATGCAAGCAGTGGGAGATAGGTTCGTATTTTCTACTGAAATTACCTTCAGGTTACGCTGTGACAGGACTATAAATTGAAAAGCGACAGACCTGTCCAGCAACGCCCTCCTGCAACGTGAGGGTAGCGTACCTCATTAGTAAAACTTGTTCCTGAGTGGTAGTGGAATGAATTCAGGTCTAATTTGCTTTCATGGTGTGGTTTAAGTAGTATCTCTATAATATGCTTCAGTCTTGTGATCTGACTGAGAGCATTAGCAGTCACAATTATTACACTAGGAGCCGCTACATTACAGTTTGGCACAGCCAGCTGAGAGTAATCACTGAAAGTTTTTATCAGTAGCTTTGTACCTCCCAGGTAGATAAGTCCTCAGCACTGTTTCCAATGTTCCATTTCTGTTGGTGCCTCCTTTTTCTCATCTTCTTCCTCTGAAAACATTGTTAAGATCTCTTTTGTGTGAAAAAGAAATCAAAGCAAAACCTGCCTTTTCAATACTTTTTTTTTTTTAACCTGGTATGTTGCAAGTTCCTATCTATAATATTTAATATATATGTATTTATTTTCTCACGATGGCCCTTGCAATTAAGTCATATATCCTTACATTTCAATGAGAAATAGTTATCTTTTCCAGCTTAGATCTACAGATCTAGTAGGGCTGGTAGGCAGTATTTACTCATCATTCTTCTTAAATGCTGTGTTATGACTTGATCCTTACTGCAGGATCTAATGAGTTTTCTGATTTTTTTATGTAACCACCATTTAAAAAACTTAATTTGCCCATTTTTTTCTCCTCCAATAACTTAATTTGTGTTTGGGATGAATAATATTTCAAACTGTATACAAGTTTCTTCATTTAATTCTAGTTGATATTGTTGATGTATAGTCTTCTAAAAATCAGTAGGCAAAGCCAGTGATCACAATACTTGAGTAAGGGATGTTTTGATTTCTTCATCCCTCCCTGTCCACCTCTCCAGAACCCTCTTGCTTCACCATTCAAAGCTGAGTCATCAGTAGTAGTTGCTTCAGTGTTCAAACTAATATTTTGTCCCTGAAATAATACTTCAGTAAGATTCTTGGGGCAGTGAGCTGAAAACGTTTTAAATATTTTTGTTGACTGAAGAGTTCCGAGTGCTTATCAACTCCCAATTTTGATCTGTTTAGATAATCTTTCTACCTTTTCTGTCTGAAGAGAGGAGAAAATCCAGAGAAAAATCAGAGATGTCAGGTGATCTTTGGACATTACCCTTGTTTTTCCTCCTTTTTCCTTTTTCTTTTTGTCTTTTTCATTTTCTTTCTTCTGTGACTACCATTCTGGGACCTTCTTGTGCTGTACAATGTGCGGCTGTCTTTCCCATAATATTCCCATGGAATGACCAGATCTGACTTAGACTAGTCTAAGGAAGTCTCCTTAAGTCTCCCTTCCTTTCTTACATATCACAACTCTGACTTTGTGGACAGTCTAAATGAATGGCTGTGGACATTTTGTCCTGAAAAATATGTCAGTTCTCTACCAAAAACCTAAATTCTGTAGGTAAAAACTCTCTTTTCCGTAGACCCTTCTGCTCACAGATGTGAAACAATCCCTCTGCTATTGTTTTATATTGTGCAGTTTTATATACTTATTCTTCTAAGTTCAAAATTTAAAAAGGTTGCAAGGTTGCTTTTCTGTGAGTGTATCTGTTGAAATATTTCAAGACCCATATCAGATGATTTCAAGTTGGCTGCTCAGCCCTGAAGAGAATTTTGAAGCACCCAGAATCAGTGGGAAGTGCTGAGAAAGTTGAATTTTCCCTTTGAACACTAAATATTGCTTTTCCTATTCTGGTAACTGAAAAATATCGCTAATTTTGGTCTCTAAACAAACCAACCCTGCTCCTATGAAACATCTTCATTGTTTACAAGCCGTGTCACACATTGAATCTATTTGAAATCTTATTTGAATCTATGACCCATCTACACATTTAATGGGATGTATGAATTTTTCTTTTAACTTTGACAACACCTGTTTTCTCTCACTTGAATTTACCAATTTACTTTAGCAACTCCATTATCAGGATATGTAGTTCTGATGTTCGTTAGGATGGCTGTTTGCGTAGGGTCTGAGTACAGTTGCTTTGCTTTGCCTCTTGGAGATGCAGTAAAGTTATACTATTAATTTTATTTATCCCAATTCAATGATAGTAGGTTATAAACATGCAAGTAAGGTTTGGCTGCCTTTGTCTGTTCCTCCGCTTCAGTAGTAGAAGGTAACAGATTCCCTTTCCTCTTTGACAGATACTGTATGCTTCCCTATGTTCTTTTAGCAAGTAGGACTTCTGAACATGGATAGCAGGGCTGCAGACACAACCCAAAATGCTAACACCAAAGTTCAAAGGCTAACCCCAAATAGTGACAGTGATTTCTGATTCCTAGTATGAATAAGCTATTTTCTTTCTCTTTCCTTCTAGCATTGTTTCTGTACATTGATTACTGGTATGATGCTCAAGAATTTTGCACTGTGTAAGAATTTATTGTTATCCTTGTGATTTCATTATTGATATCTAAATCTCACGTGATGCTTGCCTTGTTTTTCTCTTGATACAACTTTTGGTATGTATTTCTTTTTCTACATGAAAGTGCATGTTCAGTTATGATGGGGAAATAATCTGTAACAATAAACTTAGACCCTAAAATACTCTTAAATCTTCAACTATTTTGTTCTCAAACCATCAGAAAAGCAAAGTCATAAAATAAAAGTGGTTTTACTTTCATAACAATGGATAAACATATCAATAATTTAAGTGTATATTGAAATGTTTAATGTTGCAGTCATGAAATATTTGTGTAAAGTGTACTTTTTCATTGTAGGATTTTCTTTTTGACTAAATGCAGCATCCATTTCTATAGCTATTTTAAGTTCTGAGATTACTTTTTTTTTTAAAAAGGATCATAGTATAGTGTGCATAGATCAAAGACTGATAATCCATTTTGATGACTAAAGTGCTGCTCTGGCAAAATTTTGTTTAGTACTAAATACTACGTTTAAAATAATTCTGTCTAAAGACCACATAAATATTTAAATTTTGGGGCAGTTTTCCCTGAGTTCTTACTCTGGTGTGTCCCAGCATCTCAGTGAGCTGACTGAGAAGTTTGTCCGTGTGCTGGTAGATCCCAGAATGCTGCTAGCCAGGACCAGGCATCTTTTCCCTCAGGCCATGGGAGACATGCAGTGCTGCAGAGCACTTGCTCAGACAGAGGAGACCTGCCTGGTTGGGCAAAATGTCAGCTGTTGTCAGCCTGGTAAGCTGTGACCCCCTTCAGCTTGTTTCAGTGCGTAACTGTACATGGGTACTTGTATGATCATGTTATTTCTGTCTTACAGAGAGGTAATCCCAGATGTGGGTGGGGAAATCGGAACAGTAACTTTTGGTTAATTTGTTCTTTTTATTTTTTGCTTTTCTCATTTTTTTAATACCACCATTCTCCCCTTGGAAATGTCTTGTTAGTTTTGCCTGTAAACCAGTCAGCAAAGCTAAGCTGCTGGCTGTTGCTTCAGCTGACCTTCTCTACATCTCAGAATACCATCCCGGACACTGGGCTCCGGGAAGCTTTAAGTAAAAGTTGCCTGTCTGCACTCTGCTCCTGAAGTGGGACAGAGAAGCACGATATGGAAGCGAAATTCATAGTGTTGTGGGAAGTGG
>VYZW01018279.1:13178-26565 GCA_013401315.1 Balaeniceps rex | reverse complement strand
AGATTTAAAAATTATAGCAATAGAAAAGAAATTAAGAGGTACTGTTCAAACTTTCAATAAAAAAATTCTTAACTGGAATATACTTAATTAAAAAATACACTTAATCAGGATGTTTCCAGAAAGCTGATTAAAACCTAATAATACTAATCATCAATAACTGCTGTTATTGGGACAGGTATACTCTAAAATGGGATTCTTTGGATTGATTTAGCAGCAATCCAAAGTTACTATGTATGTTCATTTTCATACAGGTTATGCCTGCTTCTTAGCCAAGGTGTTATTGTCCTGTGGTTGTAACACAAAAAATATTTTACTAATGCTTCAGTCATGGAGTGAGTTGGATGCTATGTAAGGGACTTTTTTGACAAAGTGTCTGAAAGTGCTTGTCAAGATGCATGTTGAATCACTGAGCACTTCCTCCCAGTCCTGTTTGGTTGATTGGCTTATGAAACATCTCTCTGACTTGGGGTCACATCTAGTGCAACAGCTCTTAGCATAACAAAAGGAGTTGTGCAGCAGCCAACACAAATTTGTCAAGAAGAGATTTTTGTCAAATTAATCTAATTACTTTCCGTGACAAGGTAACAGGACAGAGGCAGCAGAGGAGAAGCAGTAGTGTCATACGTCTTGAATTTAACAGGGTTTTTGATACTCTCTCAAGTGCCATTCTCATAGCCACACCAGGGTGCTATGGTCTTGATTAAACTACTGTTAGATACAATCTTGCTCTATAAGTGTACCCAAAGAGTAGCTGGGAATAATTTGCTGCCAGAATGAAGGGATGTAACAGGTGGAGTTCACTAAGGTTTCACTTGGGCCTCAGTCCAGGCCTGCCCAATGTATTAAGTAATAGGTGATATAACATGGGCCAAGTCTGTTAAATTTACAGAATGTGAAGCTGGGAGTGCATTGGGAAACATTAAATATCACTGAACTGGCAACAGCACTCTGGAGAGAACTGTGGATCATTTCAGTTAACCACCGCAGCCTTTGTGTGCTTACTTAAATTGCATTGGTCTCCAACATAGTCTGTCCTCCCTTGATATATACACAAAACAATAATTGTCTCTTCAGCAGCTGGCCATAGATGCTCAGTCTGGCTGGTTGTTGACCCTCAGACCCTGGTCTCCTCCTGTTGCTGATCCATGAACCTATGAGTCCTTAGGGCCCACTCCAGCCTCTGGCACTAAGATCTCTTGTCCTACTCACCATGTAGTTTGCTAATGTTCTCACATGCACAGAATAGAGAGTGCACCCACATGAAAAACACTTAGAAATAGGATTTAATGAGTGGAGGACAGACTGCAGTGATCACATGCAGGCTCAGTCAGAGAAGTATACTGACCAGCAGCCTGTTTGCACTTCATTGATCCCTCTTATCCCCTTCTCTCTCTGTTGTCCCAAACTTTTCCAACCTTGATCCACCCTCATCCCTCCTTTTCCCCACCTTTCCCCCTAAACATGCTGTAACTCTCTCAGATTTCCTCCATCCTCTTAAAACATTGTGTAAGTAAGTTATACACAATTCCAAAATTTTACTCTCCCAGCACCCCACAATAATGCCTATCTACCTGGAGGCAATGAACCCTTTTAGTCTGCATGGTGTTCCCTTGATTCTTCTCGGTGGCTTTCCCACCAAGACAATGCTCCTATCTTCCTAGGGCTAGCCAAGTCAGGGTGCTCTGTTTGCCCTGAAGAAGTTAGTGTGTTCCCCCTGGCATGTTTGTCATTGCTCTCTCAATCCTCTCTGAGTTTGTGTTCACTGGGTTTAAACTTTAATCAAATCACCTAACATTAAGTATTTAAGGAAAGATTTGATAAATGGCAAGAATGGCATCATAATTGTCAGTCTCTGTTCAGGAGGACTAGACTTCATCCTGGAGTTCACTCAAGGCCTGTTTTCAAGCAATGTTATCAGACAGCTTTACCAGGGAGGCAAAATACAATTGTATCTTACCTCTAAATGTTGTTTCTCATTTTAAAATTTATAAAGAATACAATACATTATTAAAAGCCCAGTCAATTTTTTTGTTTGTTTGTTTGTTTTCTTTTTGTGTTTGTTTGTTTGTTAGTTTTTCCCCTGGGGTAAAAAGTGTTCTCTAAACTAAATGTGGAGACAAGTCACAGATCTGGGCCACTAATTCCCTGATTCCCACATGCTGGATGGATAAATGGTAGACTTAGGATAAAAGGCTGAATGATTCCTGTCATCTTTGCCAAGTTTTTTTGTCCTCTGTGTCCTAAGAGTCAAACAAAAATGGGAGTGGAATGAAAATTTACAGCAAGAATCTGCAACTTTAATACCTCAACATTTGGTTTTATTCCTTAAAATGTCAATGAAAAAAATGTCTGCACTGAATTAAAAACTCAGAACTGACTTGGTCAAATAAGAGACAAGAAAAGCTAACCCATCCTAATTTTCAGGCATTTACTCTAAGCCGTAGCAGTATGCAAGTTAAAGGAAAAGCAATTATTTTAGTACTTTTTTACACAGTTTGGAGCTCTACCTATACTGTTCAACCAGTGTCACAGTCTCCTATTATTTTAGTTACTAGACATTTTGAAGAAATCCACAATAATCCATAAAATCTTTGCAGGAAGAGAAATGTGCCTGTGAAGGTTTCTTACCTGTAAGGTTTTCAAAACTTCCTTTTAAAGGACTATTCCAACACTTCTTTCCCAAGAATTTTACAAAATATCCCCAGTATCTTTAGAAATAAAAGACGTGATATTCTAATTACATTGTTAATGGAAAGTGTGTTTAGACTATGATTCCTGTCATCACAAAAGTTACAAAACAGCTTGAAGAGAACAGAAAGAGTAAGGGGGAGCTAGAACACATACTTCCCTCATTTTCTCTTCTTTCTAAACTAAAATAGCTGAAGGACATAGCAGCTGGTTTAGATTGCTGCAGTATTTCAGTGAAAATAATGAATACTGTCTTAAAGAACAGATTAAAAAATCAGGTGTACATTTCATTGGCACAGGAATTCCAGAATATAAGTGTTTGGAAGTTTACAAAGCTAGCAGGAAAAGCCAGTGCTACAATTCATGATTATTTTTAGAAAGAAAGTTACACTTTGTGATTTTGTGTTTAATTATTGCAATAACTAATAGAGATAAAGGTCAGATTTACCTGAAGGGAAGATTATTCCACTCTTCTTGTGTAATAACTTACACTGAAGTTTCAATACCTCTTTCTCACAACTATCATGAACTGGCTACCCTCTGAGATAAAATATTGGATTAGATGGACCTTGGGCCTGGCCAGTTTAGTAATTTCCAGGTTTTGCAGACCTAAAAAAAGTCCAGTCAAAATGTGTTGCATATGGAATACTATCATCTATGAGGCTCTCTCTCAGATGTCTTTCTCTCAAAAAGTAGAAGACAAAAAAAAAAAAAGTGCTGATACTTACCAAGCTGAAAAGAATATACCAACTTTATTAAGGAAGACAAATGAAGGAAGTAAGACAGATTTTTAAAAGCTCCTTAATCCTTTCCAAAAAATGTTGAGCTAGAGTGCAGATAAGGGTGTGTCCACTTCCCAGAAAGTTGTTACAAATTGCTGCATTACTGGAACCCCTTCAGCAATGTTTTATTCACTTTAATTTCAAGAAAGAAATTGGTTTTGAATATATTAGGTGGGTGGATAAATTGGAAGTATTGCTACTGTTTTAATTTATCTATTTATTGTACTGTGAAAATTTAAGAGATAAGGAACTAAATAGAGAATGTTCTAATGAGTTTCTCATAAATAAGAGCATTCTATCTTCACTGCCCCACTGTGTCAGGTCCTTGCCTGTTTGCTAGGGGTAAATTCTTTTCTGTCTTGTCTCTAACAAAGATGGGGGAGTGAGGAGAGCTGATACCAAAGCATCTTCATCAATCTCATATCGGCAGACCATATCTTTTTGACAATAATAGAGGCAGTCCATTAGGATTACTGCTGTTTTCTTCATCTTGGTAATTGCTATGATGTACTAGATGGTAAATTTTACATTAGGCATTACAAATGAGGCAAATGAGGAATATTGAGAAATATTTTAGTTTTCAGCTTAGAAGGAATCTTTTTTTTTCCAGAATACTAATAGGATCCACTGACAGATGGTCCAATAAAAGTGGTTCACTACTTCATGGATTTTAAATTATTCTTTGATTTGAATGAAAACATGTTGCTATTTTACTCTTTCAAAATTTATAAAATCAGTATTTTTAATTTTGAATATCATGCACATCTGCTCAGTCATGCAAAGTACCTTGTAGGATCAGCAGTTATTCAGCCAATCATTGTGACCTTGGCAAAGTTAAATAGTTCATATAGTCCATGTGGGTGAATGTGTCTTTGACAGCTGTCACACCTATTCCCTCTGTCCACAGTTTTCAATTCTTTATGTTTATTATGACTTGCAAAAGATAACATCTCCTAAAATCTGGGTTTCAACCTAAAAATCCATATATTGACATATACACGCATACCAAACACCATACACATACACAGTTTTTTAAAGGAGTTTTTCCTTGCTGGCATCCTACTGCAGAGAAACTAACAGTTTATTTCCTTTTTCCATTATATTTTCTAAGAATGTGTATTTACACACATTCCAAGCCCAACATCCAGAATTTATTTGTTCATCCTAGATGTGGAGGATTTCAGGACAGACATATTTTGGTGAAAGGACAGTGGAGAACACCTGAATTAATGCTGCTGTGGCCATATGCCCCTCTGCATTATTTGGGGGAGATGAACAGAATTCAGCTAGCTAGTCTGGTTGCTAGCGCAACTGTGACAAACTCCACAAAGCTTGGTGGGGTTAGGTCTCAAAAAGATCAGAGTTCAGCCAAAAGATTCAACTGAAAGCTTTTTGCTCAATATTTAAAAGTGGCCTTTAAAAGGGAATTTCAAACCTGTGTGGTTTAGTGCAGATAATACCGTAATAGGCACTAAACTTCATTTCCCTGCACCTCTGGAAATCCCAACCAACACTAGTACTTAAACACCCTATTTTAATCACCACAGAAATAATTTCTATACCTCTAAGTTAACACCTGCTGAAGCCAGTAATAGTTTTCCACTGAGACCTGGCAGGCTTTCAGAGCCCCCCGCAACTGCATCACCTTTCGAACGCTGCTGCATTTCAGAGCTTACAAACTCAGGCAGCGTTGGCTCAGCCTGCCCAGTGTGGATGTGCTTGGACAACCTCTTACACTGGTATGATCTCTAACCAGAATAGGTTTTGGTAAAAGCAGCCACAGCCATTGCCTGTGGTCAAAAGCCAAGCCGAGGTCCTACTAAGGAGCGTTAAGTACTTGAGCAAGTAATATAATGTGCTGGGGAGGGCACAGGCTGCCCCCTACCTGCCTTAGCTCCACCTGGGGCTTTCATGAACCTACTGGTTGTTCAACTTCTGACTCTTAAAGCAATATAAATACCACCTTGTGCATTAATATCTTTACTTTTCACAGAGAAGAGTAGAAAAGCACATGGAGGACAGGGAGGTGATTCGAGACAGCCAGCATGGCTTCACCAAGGGCAAGTCCTGCCTGACTAACCTCGTGGCTTTCTATGATGGAGTAACTGCATCAGTGGACAAGGGAAAAGCAATGGATGTCATCTATCTGGACTTCCAAAAAGCCTTCGACATGGTCCCCCACAACATCCTTCTCTCTAAATTGGAGAGATATGGATTTGATGGGTGGACTGTTCGGTGGATAAAGAACTGGTTGGATGGTTGCATCCAGAGGGTAGTGGTCAACGGCTCAATGTCCAAATGGAGACTGGTAACAAGTGGTGTCCCTCAGGGGTCCGTACTGGGACCAGTGCTGTTTAATATTTTCATCAATGACATAGTGAGATCGAGTGCACCCTCAGCAAGTTTGCAGATGACACCAAGCTGAGTGGTGCAGTTGACACGCCTGAGGGACGGGATGTCATCCAAAGGGACCTGGACAGGCTGGAGAGGTGGGCCTGTGCGAACCTCATGAGGTTCAACAAGGCCAAGTGCAAGGTCCTGCACCTGGGTCAGGGCAACCCCCGTTATCAATACAGGCTGAGGGATGAGGGGACTGAGAGCAGCCCTGCGGAGAAGGACTTGGGGGTACTGGTGGAAGAAAAGCTGGACATGAGCCAACAGTGTGCGCTTGCAGCCCAGAAGGCCAACCGTATCCTGGGCTGCATCAAAAGAAGCGTGGCCAGCAGGTCGAGGGAGGTGATTCTGCCCCTCTACTCGGCTCTGGTGAGACCCCACCTGGAGTACTGCGTCCAGCTCTGGAGCCCTCAGCACAAGAAGGACATGGAGCTGTTGGAGCGGGTCCAGAAGAGGGCCACAAAAATGATCCGAGGGCTGGAGCACCTCTCCTACGAGGACAGGCTGAGAGAGTTGGGGTTGTTCAGCCTGGAGAAAAGAAGGCTGTGGGGAGACCTTATTGCAGCCTTTTAGTACTTAAAGGGGGCCTATAGGAAAGATGGGAACAGTCTTTTTAGCAAGGCCAAGGACAAGGACAAGGACTAATGGTTTTAAACTAAAGGAGGGTAGATTTAGGCTAGATATAAGGAAGACATTTTTTACAATGAGGGTGGTTAAGCACTGGAACAGGTTGCCCAGAGAGGTAGTGGAGGCCCCATCCCTGGAAACATTCAAGGTCAGGCTGGACGGGGCTCTGAGCAACCTGATCTAGTTGATGATGTCCCTGCTCACTGCAGGGGGGTTGGACTAGATGACCTCTAAAGGTCCCTTCCAACCCAAAGCATTTTATGATTCTATGATTCTATTCTATGTTTCTATGATTCTATGAAAATCACAGTTCAGTCTCATCTCCGATTGTGCAGTTCAGGACCTCATCTTTGATAATAAATATGCAATGCATGATTTGCACCTCTCTTCAAATAGTATCTCAGGGACCACCTACCATACACCAAACATCTTGGATAAATGAGATTCCTTCTTCATTTCCTTTTGCAGTCAGTTCTACTGGGAAAGAAGCTGAAAGAGCTCCTTCCTTGCTTGCTTCCACCCCTCCTCCACATCTATCAGAGTCATATAGCTTCTGGTAGAAACCCAAAAGGAAATAAAGTCATATTTTTGATCAGAGCCAAAACATTGTTTTAGAATAACAGCTGTCAAAACCTGGCCAAAAAGCTTCATTTTAACTGTGTATAAAGTTTCACTCCTCAGTGTGTACAGTGATTTGTAAAAGGGTCAGTGGCATTGTCTAAGACTATAAGGAAGCGGTGCTGAAAGCATTTAAAAGTTCAGGGGAAAAAAAATTCCTTGTCAATCAGCTTTTCAAACATTCAATGATTTTTTTCTCCTTTCAGTAGTAAAATGTGCTCAGCACAAAAGTCTTTGGGTGTACATGCAATTAAGGATAGGGGAACACTAGGGGAACATGCTGCGCATCAGGCCTGAACTGGAAAGAAAAAAGATTTCAAGCCATTAATTTTGCTAAGGTACACTTCAGAATTGTTTTTGTTAAAAGACAATAAGGGCATTGTCTCCTCCTCCTCCCCCTCTACAGGCACTCTAGGCTATTCTCTTCTACTTTGTTCAAAAACATTACCAATCCACAGTGTATTAAAGGAATCATTGTTAGGTGGTGTACTCTTAATTCTCTTTCCAGACTGATTTTCCCAGCCATCACATGTGGCTGGCATTTTTCTCCATGATGTGGTCTATATACCCCCTTCCAATGCTCCTAGCCAAATGGCCAGCCTTCTTCAGGGAGAGACCACAGCTGCCTGGCCCTCACTGCATAGACGTGCGCTGGAGCATGGCTGGCACAGCTGTGCTGAGTTTATTCACAGGCAAACTAGAGAAAAGGGCTCTTCTGTCTGCAAAAAGAGAGGGAAAGGGCTATCAGTCGACAGAGGTTAACATCCAGAGGAAGCTGGGACTACCTGCATATTTTGTTGACTTGCCTGGAGTCAGTGATATTTGTATGTTTGCTTCTTGAAGACTGAAAGCAACTGGAATAAGTCAAGGAATACTTGTATCCCAGCTTTGACAAGACCAAGTTTTGAACTGTTTTCACAGTCTACACCTACTAGGTCTTAAAACTCATAAGAAAGTTTTCTGTTGACCAACTTTTCTTGGACCGCATTATCACACACCATATAAGTCTTCTTCATTGCCCAAAGTAAAGAGCTCCTCTTTATAGTATCACAGTACTATAAGAAGTGCTGATGAAAGATTTGCCCTTGGGAAGTTCTTGTTTATTAGCTCGTGTGACTCGTCTATACCATTGCAACTTTTCTGCAAAGTTATACTGGCAAAATCCTGCAAAGGATTTCTTTTTGTTAGTAGTGTTAAGACATTTTCCTAAATGACCTCAGTCATATTGTGACATGAACTGCCTTTCCAGTGCAAATTTGTTCTTAATAAAAGACTTTAGCAGTGAAATTTTGTTCAGAAATGCAAGCCAAAAATTTATACTGGCAACATTTTATAATGCAGACTTGTCTGTGGTTATTTTCCTTCAAATGGGACAAGCTACAAGTTAATGCAGTAACTGCTAGTGCTGCAAACTTAGATCTGAGAATCTGAAAGTCAAGTTGAACTCGTGTTTTCTAATGCTTAATCATCTACTTACAGTTGAAAGAAAAAAAACACAGCCCAAAACACTTCATCTCTCCAACAGCAAAGTAAATGCAGTTGTCTTAAGTGGACTTCCTCAGCACATAATTGCTCAAAATTTTGTAAACAAGCCAGTTGTTGCCATACAAGATGGAAAAGACTACAGCTCTGTTATGCTCTTTCTGCTGTGCTAAAAGGTTTTAACAAGACGGTAAATTTGTTTCTGTCAGTTAATAATTCTAGCCAGATACAATTATAAATACACAGTTTTATTATACGCAAAAGATAGAACTCTTAAATTAGAAGATGCCACTTTTACAGCCAACTTTTAAAGGCAGTGTGATGTCTTTATTTCTTTGGAAGAGACTGATTGGCTGTGGTGACTGATAAAAATACATTTTTATATTTCTCATTTTTTATAGCAGTTAAAAAAATAAAGTTTTCTCAGACCACTTCATGCAAAAAAATGAAATATAATTAGGAAGTTATTGCAGAAGCTTTAGCTAGTCAGAAAAGTATTTTCCCTATAAAACATAAGAAAAAAAAATTCTCAAGTTTTCCATCCCAGTTGTCTGTTAGAAACAATCTCTAGTCTTTCCAAGAAAAGAATATTTCAGAAGCAAAGAAAATTTTACAGATGTATCAATATCTCGTGAAAAGAAGTATTTAAAAACTTCAGTCTAAATAAAAAAAAAAATCACAGGCCACTTGTAGTTAAATAACAACTGCATAAGGCATTTGGTGGAGGAATTCTTTTTCAACACATCTAACTTCAATTGAGATTACAAGGTCTTAGTCCTTACATTTCATCCAAAACCACCATTTTGTTTTGTTTTGTTTTGCTTTGTTTTGTTTTCACTTAAATGGACTTTGCTAAAACAACCATACTGAAAAAGTGGAATAATCTTTTTGGCATAGCAAATAATTTCAACAGTCTGCTTGTAAATTGCCTGAGTGAACTGAATCCAAGTCAAGTTAAGTTCACGGCAAAAAGCAGTATGATAAAAGTTTGCCAATAACTTTATTGCCCAAAGGATGGTTGTACAGTTAAAGTACACAGGCTGTTATTAGAAATGCTTCTCTGAAAATTCAGGTGTGATTCCAACAGCTGTGGACAAACCCCTACAGAGTAGACAGGACAGATAAGGAATTCAGCATGACAGATCAGGACAAGGATTAGATTTCTGTCTGTAACACAGTTACTGATTTGTTGCGGTGACACCATCAGTGTCAAAGCCCAGGAAACAAGAGTATTGTGAGAGGAAGAGAGCATTGTGTACTCTTTCTACCTATATGGAGTGAAATACTCCCCATCTGCCCAACTACGTGGTTTTTTTCACACTACTCCTCATCTAGTTTTCCACCTTCTTTGTTGTGTCAATGGCATATTTCAAGAAGAGTATCAAGAAAAAGAAAAGAGGACAGGAGAGCAGAGGAGAGGAGAGGAGACTGCATCAGCGTAAAAGCGGGACATTAATTTGTGGCAGAGGGTAGGAGTAGACAGCTAAGGTCAGGGGACAATTTCTTCTGATGGCTTTGTTGCCTGATAAAATATACATGGAACTACACTTCTGAGCTGTGGTCCCACGGTGTGAAGCATTTTAGTGGCAATGCTGCTTTAAGGACTCTCTGCTCCTCAGTTTCATTTCTGTCCCATTGTGCAAAAATGAGTATTAAGAATAAGTCGAAGGAAAGACTCTTTTTAGCCCAGGTCATCTCACTGATTTTGTGTCTGTGCTACTGAGGAGGAAGTGAAGAAGAGGATGATAGGAATCAGTAGGTGAGGCAAGAGGGAAGAGGAATGGATGGGCAGCGCTTACTCAGGCTCTGCCCTTTCTGTCATGGAGTGAAAACCTCCAAGGGCGCTATCAACAGGAATGGCACATCTGTCTGAAGTCAGGTAAAAGATATGTTTTAAAAATAAGTTAGCTAAATTGAGTTTACTTATATCTCTGAAATGGCAGTGTGCATCTAATGGAAGCACAGCTTAGCACCTTTAAAATAACATTACTTGAATATATTTCAAACTCAATAAACAGCAAAAAAGACTTTCTTTCTCAAGATTAGGTGCCTTAATATAAGCAATTTTTAAACCACCTGTAATTCATGGATACAAAACCTTGTGTAGCTTTCAGTGGTCTTGAATTTATTGTCAGCTCTTTGGATTGAAGTCTACAAAGCAGACTAAGTCACTGGGAAACGTTGTTAGTATTCCACCTCTGGGGTAACACAGTTCAGCTGTTCATCCTCTCTGAAGCAAAGGCAAACAAAACTGTGTTTCCCCGTGGTGCCCTCTGTGTTTGAGAGGCTTGAAACAATTAAACTGTGATCTCGGTAGGCACTATTACTCATACGATTATTGTCTCAATGCAGTTCCCTGTAAATCTTATAGTTCAGTTAAATATACTTAAATTGACTTAATTCTATACAATCAGCAGAGATATGGCTGATACACAAAAAGGTGCTTGTGTTGATGTGTATTCTTTTAGCCAATAGCATTTGTTTATTTCCAAACCCACATGTTTATATAAAGGCTATGAACAGATGAGCTCATTACTCACAGAAACAAAACAGATGACCTGCTCTGCAAAACACACCGGCAAACATTTAAAAAAATAGGATTCCTAAAATTGCACTCCTATATCCAAATAAGTGGTCTGGTTTCCAACAGAAGGCACTGAGTGTTGAATAGTCTTTTCTAATCATGAGCTGAATTTATTTATTTCTGAAGGTAAGTGTGAATTTTGTAGCTTGATTTTTAGCTTGTCTTTTTTAAGTTGATAACCAGGTTTTGCTATTTGCCTCAAAAGCCTCACAGAGAAGAAACTGGTCCATACAATTGGTCTACTCTCACAATAAAATTATTCTATCGAGATTAATGTTAAAGGCCCTGAGCTGTAAAAGAATTAGGATCTAAAAGCTTGTATGAAGAGAAAATGAAATACAACCTCCATGCCAGATTCCAGCATCTTGTTCCCACTCACAGTGGGTATGAATTTCCTTGTTAGAGATCTTGCTACAAATAGGAGAGTTTTGGTAGGCTTAATGCAGTTACTTGCATTTTCTATTATGTTGTAGTAAACTGCAGAATTGCAGAGCTCTCTTATTAGTTGGCATTGGCTGCCTCAGAAGTATGATGAATAGCGAAGAGAAAAATTTTTATTATTTACTTTTCTATTATATTATTGACTGTAGGAGAGTAGCACACAACTGTAGAATTCAGTTTTCCAGAACTTTTTGTACATGATGGGTTTTCAACATTGAAATTTCTTTTTTTTCTTAGTGAACAGGCTTCCTCTGTCCTTTAGGTACAATTTCAGCTAAGATACTGATATTTTCCAAAGCAGATGGTCACAAGCAGCCATGAAATCTAGCTATTTATTGGCAAATATCAAATGCTGGAGAACTGACTCCTCTTGTGTGCGTTCCTAGCCCTCAGCTAGAAGCAAGATGGGTATCAGTGCCACTGTGTACTAATAAAGTCTGACGTAGGCTTAGCAGACGTAGAAGAATTCTCTTCAATTGCTCTGGGTGATCATGTTTCCAGGAATTCAGATCAATTCAAGAGAAACAAAAAACACTGAAAAATAGGGACATGCAGAGGTAAAATATTAATGTAATCTGGTTAGGAAAACAAAACAAAATCATGCATCTTCTAAGAAAATGTTAGCACAAATCATTAACAGAACTTCAGTATCTGCGAAAAAAAGATCTGTGCATTGGACCAAGGGCATGTTTTGCTTTGTACATGATGAGATGGAGAAGTCAGAAGACAGGGAGTTGGGAAGATGTAGGGGACTCTTTCTGCTGACAGCAGACAGAGAGCAAGGGGTGCCCTGACAAAGAAGCTGACTGATTGCTTCCTTGTCTGCTAAAAAATGAACTTGTCAAACAAAACACAAGCTATTTGAAAAGGTGATGCCAACATGATTGAAATAGAATATCAAATTCAGGAGACACAGGGAAAAGGTCTCATAAGCTTAGATAGTTCAAGCGCTCGAGAGCTTTTCTTTTTGCATTGCAATTGTTAAAGGAAATTCCATAGAAGAGTGCAAACAAAAACAAGTTTCTGAAATGTTTTGTATCTTTCTTCAGTTCATATAATAAACCACTGCCTATGGGCTTCTGGTCTCCTAAGGAACTGGGGCAAATCTCACTTTAAGGGAAATCTGTTTTCTAATTCCAAGAAAGAGAATCATTAAAAACATTACCTGGCTACTCAGGCCCCCTAAGAGTAGACCAGACAGACTGTTGGGTTTACAGCTCCAGTTTTAAGTCAGATGCCTGGGTTTGAATAGGGTCATTAAAAAGCCACACAGCTCCATTTGCAGGATCTAAGAGGACTGGCTCCTAGAAGCAACACCTCAAGGGCTAAAACAGCTTGGTTTGGGAGCCTGGTAGGTGCACCTATTCCTGGTTCACCCTTCATTCTGGCTGCATATTTCAGCATCTCTGAGGCACCCCGTCTGGGAAAATGTGCTGATACACGATGCCAGCACAATTCAGCATCAAGTACAACAGTTATGGTCTCTTTCTTGTGAAACCATAGCTAGCAGACAAATGCCCACATTTCCATAGTCACTCAGTGGTCAGAGTACTCATGCAACAAGTAGGGATTCAGCTTCCTCCTGAGCCTGAAGAGGTCCACATTCATGTTTCTCAGGAGAATATACTATGGCCCAAGACGATGGCAGAGGTGAGAAAGTGGAGATCTCCACCCTTGCTGCTGAAAGTAGGACAATGTGCAGCCAGTAATGAAAGAGTTGTGAGAGCCCAAGACTGAATGCATGATACTGCAGCCCCTGGTTAAGGAGGTA
>VYZW01018279.1:2604-12822 GCA_013401315.1 Balaeniceps rex | reverse complement strand
AAAATGGGGAGCTTGGCATTTAGATGCTGCTCCAAATGTTGCTTATGCATTTTATCCAAAGACTGCTTAATGAAAAATCCATGTTGTCAGGGACTGGGATGCAGTCCCAGGAGAGTGTCCTTTATACCAGGCAGCAGCAAACAAGCTCCTGCTTGCTTGCTAGCTCTCTGTATCTCCATGAATCTTATATTTCTGACTGCAGAGTGGTCCAGACATTTTAATGGTGACATTCCCTGTAGGTTCTGTAAGTTTCCAATGTGATATTAAATGAAGTTGGAAGAAAGAAGCGTGATCGCCTCTTAAATTGTCCTGTGATCTTCTTGTCCTGTTATCTGGAGTCCAACTAAGCTAATTTATTGCTACCCAAAGCTAAAGATTAATTTTTTTTCCTCAGCTGAGTTTTTCTTCCACCTCCAATCACCACTTAGTACATACTCAGAACAGATTTAACTGAAGCCCTGCATGTACATGATATCTTTCTCTGAGATGTTGAAGTTGGGCTTTTATCTGTCATTTTTCATCTATTATTTGGTAGTTAGGAGAGACACATGCAGTATTTCTTGTATAAATTATTGATTTTTTATTGGGTGAAAGTCTCATAACTGCATATGTATGTCTGAGACATTAAATAGGATAGAGTTTAGCTGCTAGCTTTCCTCAGCAGATGTGAAGTCTCATGACAGGCATATTTAAATTTTGACACATAGCTTCAGCCAAATTGGTTGCTCTTTGTGGGTTTTTATGGTTATTATTTTGTTTGTAAAATGATGAAAATATATCATAATTTGTTGAAGTTGGGGGCCTTTCCCCCTGAAACTAAACAGCCATGAAATCTAAAATCAAATAAAATGTTGGGCCTGCAATTAATACATATTTCATCAACCTTATTTACAAGGAAGAACAGGTAAAGAAATCTGCTTGCTTTTATCTTTTCCCTTTCTATCCCAAACCTTCATCACCTACAGAGCAGTACTGCTTAAACTTCTGAGCTCAAAGAGAGTGCAGTTTCCAGTCTGGTTTTGGCAGATCTGGCATAAAATACTATGTGTCTTACTCACCGAAAGTGCTTGGAAAAGGCAGGTGAATACTTTGCTAAACCAAGAAGGCAAGAAGAGCTACCCATGGGTGGAAAAGGCTGATATAACAGAGTCCTTCTGTGATTTCCTGGCACCATATTGCAATACTGATGAAAACAGATTTTACACCTGAGAGGGTCTTTGAAAATGGCACCGTGCACAAAATAAGCCCATTTTCACAGACTTTGGGGGTATGCTTGAACCTCTACAGTGCCATATGAACATGGTTATGTGTCTTCTGGCAGAGAGCTGGCTTAAGCCCAATCAATTCAGAAAGCTCCTTAAGTGACATGTGGCCTGTCTACTTTAGTGTAGACATGCCCTAAAGGAGAATGTGCTGAACTACAAAAATTATACTAACAATATAAAATGCAGAAACAGAAGAAGGCTAGAGTACTTGGTTTAAATGCTCTCCAGTCTCTAAACCACCAGTAGAGTTTATTTAACTGTTCGAATGTCAGACATCTTGAAGATATTCCTGCCCAGTATTACCATTTCATTACCTTGATGTGACTAGCACAAATGTTTTCATGAGGTTTACTATCATTATTTTTTTATTTATGTCTTTTGGAATGGGACAGTTCTAGTACTAGAGCTGTGCTGTGCCACAGGGCAACAAATAATAGATTATTCCTATGAAGGAAAAGAGTCTCAGTCAAGAAACAAATGAAATAACTGGCAATCTGGTGGTTAAGATGATTGCCCCAGTCAAAGCAGGACCAGATGTATGTCTTTATCAACCCTTCTTTGACTCCTCTTGCCCTTTTTCATTTTTTTTTTCTCTATGTAAATATGAACATGGCTCATTTTCATCCCACTGAGGAATGAAAATGAATTTTGAAACCTTCAAAATTTCCAGGAAATAAATGTCTTGTTTTCAGCTCCCTCCCTTCTTCCAATCCCAATGGGAAAGCTACTCTTAATCTTTTCTCATTAATAATGACA
The DNA here is from genome assembly GCA_013401315.1 of Balaeniceps rex. Classification (NCBI taxonomy): domain Eukaryota; kingdom Metazoa; phylum Chordata; class Aves; order Pelecaniformes; family Balaenicipitidae; genus Balaeniceps; species Balaeniceps rex. Next base: position 10,801 of record VYZW01018279.1, on the reverse strand, counting down.
CAAATACCAGAAAAAGTCTAGAAAACTGAATTCTAATTAAATTTGAGATTTTTACATAGATTTTTCTATTCTGCATATATTTTCTTTTCCCAGGTCATAGGGGCCTAAGATTGGTTCCAGAGGAAGGGCAGTGAAAAACTAGTAGACTCAGTGGACAGTCCTCGAATAGAGATGTCGGGAGATATAGGAAATATGTATGTTTTAAATGTTTTGCTGGCCATCGATACAACTATGCATTACTTAAAGGAGAAATTTTGTGATGCTAGGGGGATTTATTTCAGCTCCAGTCCCAGTACAGATTAGAAAAGGCCAATACTGCTGTAAAGTATATTCTCTTAACTGATGTCCATGTCAAGATAGCCAAGTTTCAATCCTTTTTGCTGTTATTCTGGTTACTTGTAACTTGCATGCCAGATTGCAAGGAACAAAGTAACTACTTGGATTCCAAGGGCTTCCTTGGAAAATGCTCCCTTGGGAGGCATGCTCAGACTAGGGGAGAAAGCTTCATGAAGTTAAAACAAAAAGCCACACATTCACCAGAAATGGATAACTTCTTCAGATCTACCCTGCAGATGCATATTGAATCATTTTGTGGGCTCTGCTGCTACCAGGCTTTGCTCACATGCTCATGCAATGAACAGGTTTTGTCTTGCATTAATATTTTGAATTATCCTTTGCTCTGCTGCAAGCACCATGCAGTCAGTTTTCCTTTCTTACAGCTTAACCTCAGTCTGTCCTTCGAGTAATACTCCAGGTCTCAAATTTTTTTCCTAACTGAAATTCATGGGGTGGAATTGTGGGAGCCGTAGTGGACTGTGCAATAACTCTCTGCCCTCTTGCTTAGCAGGAATACCGCATAGCAAGTTTTACGAGAAGACTGGAACCTGTAGTTATTGAGAAGGGAAATCTGCTTTTATGCGTCACAGTGATTTTGAAAACCATGATCTTTATGAGATGTATTTTATCTTTGTGTGTCTGTGTGTCTGCTACAACTGCAGCATTTTATTCATGTTCAAAGAAACAAATCTGACCTATTTTTTTCTCAACCTGTGAAATTTTCTACAGAACATTTGTCTTGGAGTAAAAGCTTTATGGTAGTTTAAGAACCAAGTTTCTTCCAAACTGAAATAGTATTATGCCTGGACCTCATCAGCTTTAGTATGTAGGAAAAAAAATGCAGTGAATGATCCAGCTGTCTACCAAATTTGGGCAAAAAAGTGATAATGAGAGCTGCTCTGGTATTGAAGGAAACTCTGGAGCATTGAAGTATCTTTCTATGAAGGACAAAGCTTCAATCTAGCCAATAGGATACTCTTCTGAGACCTTTTGACACACAATTAGCTAAGTAATACAAAATAATAATAGTAGCAAATGCATTAATAAGCAGTAAAAGTCTATCATATTCCCCAGGGGTTCCTTGCATTGTAGTTCCTAATTACCAGTGCATGTATAATAATGATATCTCTACTTTTAACCTGTGGTTGTCCCTGAGTACTTTATCATTATTATGGACTGATCTCCTGTTTTCTTGTATGTACTGTAATCAGACATAGGGGTAGCAATTATTATCAGCTGTAAGACTTGTAAAAGAAACAGTCTTAATTCCTAGGTAAAGTTCACAGCAAAATTAGGCTTGCACACATACTACCAGGGAAGACTTAGCACTCAGGGCTCTTCAAAGAAGAAAATAGTTTTCTCAAGAAAAAGACAAGTGAATCAACAGGTCTAACATTACAATTTTTACTTTAACTTTAACAACAAATTAGAAAAGAGAAAAGGAGCAACAAAATAAGTCTTCTGAAGCACTAGAGTGCTTGGATGTGAGCATATTGTGATTCAAAAGACCCTTTCTTTTGACCGTGTTTGGCAGAGACACTGTGGAAACATATGACCTTTTACATACTCATAGGGAGAAAGATGAGTTCCTGCAAACAAAACAAAGGCATTCTCAATGAAATTAACAGGGGAGACCATCAATGCTGAGAAATCCCAGTCTCATGTTTGCTCATCTGGAAAAAATCTAGACATCAGATTTGTTTGATTAATAGTAGGTTTTAATATACATTAGACAAATTATTATTTCTTGTATTCTAGGAGAAGACAGTGGTTTCTTAAAACAAAGTTTAGTTGTATTTTACTGCACTAAGTGAAGTGGGCCAAATGGGACTGTGGGAATACCACACAACATTTTCCATGAAAGTTCATCTGAATTTTTTAATGAACTCATGTTAGAGATATCTGCTAGCCTTTTTGTTTTAGCTGTCACTTGCGTGGCCAAATGCAACCCTGGCAGAAGTCCAGTTAATTCAGAGGAGTTCCACTAGGATGGGCTGGTCTACTTTTGGTTAATTTGGATTTTATGAAAGAGGGACAAGGCAAAGGATTGACCACTCAAAGTTAAATTTCCTAAATTAGCAGTTAGGTTCAAGATTTGTTTTGACAACAAATTAGTTAGATGTATTATTCCTTCTTCTTTCAGATTCAATCACTTGACTGGTTTGATGGATCTTAGAGATTGTTTCCCTTAGAGAGAGAAATTGCAGAGTGAGCAGTTTCTTTGATACTGTCCTGGTTTCAGCTGGGATAGAGTTAATTTTCTTCCCAGTAGCTGGCATAGTGCTGTGTTTTGAATTTAAGATGAGAATAATATTGATAACACACTGATGTTTTAGTTGTTGCTAAGCAGTGCTTACACTAGTCAAGGACTTTTTCAGCTTCCCATGCTCTGCCAGGTGCACAAGAAACTGGGAGGGGGCACAGCCAGGGCAACTGACCCAAACTGACCAAAGGGCTATTCCATACCATATGACGTCATGCTCAGTATATAAACTGGGGGGAGTTGGCTGCGGGGGCAGCAGTCGCTGCTTGGGGACAGGCTGGGCATCGGTCAACGGGTGGTGAGCAATTGCATTGTGCATCACTTGTTTTGTATATTCTTTTATCATTGTTATTATTATTTTCTCTTCCTCTGCTGTCCTATTAAACTGCCTTTATCTCAACTCACTGGTTTTACTTTTTTTTCCGATTCTCTCCCCCCTCCCACCGGGGCAGGGGAGGGTGAACGAGTGGCTGTGTGGTGCTTAGTTGCCAACTTAGTTGCCAACTGGGGTTAAACCACGACAGATACCCTTCCACTATTCACAAAGAATATACCTAGTCTTAAGTCATTGACAAAGGTGGGCTCCAAGAAGAGCTAATTCCTGTGCTCACTGCTCTGAATCTCTGGTAGGAGGACACTGAGCCTATACCTTTTCTAGGTGCCTTGATCTCTGAGGACATCTACTACATGTAAGCTTTGTTTCATTCTGCTTGAATAAATATGTTTTTACATCACTTCTGTCTTGCACTCAGATTCACTAACCTGTGACTAAGCACCTACAACTGTTACACCAGCCTTGAAGGAAACCTCTGGTACAATGGCATATCTCATTATATTACTGTATTGTGAGTTGTGGCCCCTGTTACTGGAGCTATTCTGGAAAACTGTGGGTTTTTTTCTTAAATTCATGTTAAGTTCTTGATGACAGTTTGTCAGCCTAGTTAGTATTTCACATGTGCAGAAGCATGGAAGAACTGTATGTGTACGTGTGTTGCCATTTCATCAGTATATAACAATAAATGCATTTAAGGAAGCTAAGTTTGTATGTCTAAAGTTGTAAAGCAAACACTGCAAAACATAGGCATTGTAAGTGACCATACAAACATGTTTCTCTCCTAGCTTTACACTTAGATTTGATGTTCATTTAAACAAACTTTATTCTGGATGGGCTTTCAAAAAGATCTAAAAGAGTTAGATAGCAAGATTCACTAAAATTCAGTGTCAAGGAACTTCCTGTAAAAAAGGTGAGCACATGTTTGGTACAGTGGTGTATTACTAGTCCATGCTTGTTTAGTTGTCAGATGGAATTAAGTCTAAGGATAAGTGACAGTCTGCCCATCCATTCAACTTTTAAATTCCCAGGAATCCTATGGTTTATTTAACTTACCATAAAAGTATAGGAGTTATTAGACTACAAAAGACAAGGTAGCCTGTCTCTTACTTGGAAGGCAAGACTCAGTGCTTCCAAGAAAACCACTATAAAATATTTATCTAAATGTATAATATCATGAAGTAAACCTGTTCCCTTCTCTTCCTTTCAGGCAAGAAGTTAAGGCCCTGGGATACCTAGAATGCCTTCACCTGTGTCAAGTCCTCAAAATAAATCTACCAAGATCTAAAACTGTGATTCATGCTTAGAAAGGTTTTCCAGACTTTGTTTTAAAATCCCACTTCTCCCTCCGTCCCACATCTCTGGGAGAGGAAATCACATGCTCTGATTTTACTTTCCCTGCACAAAAGAGTGGAGAAGGGCCAAAGCTGAGGTTCTTTCATAGACATTCTTATTTGAACCAATTTGGATTTTCCATCTGAACACTGGAATTTTGTGGCTAGTTGTGTTGTTTACTCATTTCAGTTGCTCTCCCCTAGCTTTTAGTTCCACAATAGCTTGCTGAGGATCTGAAACCATACCTGAGATAAAACATCTTTTTCTCTTGCTCCTACACACATGCATGCATGCACACACACACACGAGCATGTCTTGGAAACCAAGTATGTTATTTGCAGCGTGCCAAAAAGATTTGGGATTCGGCAAGTTCCAGTGTCTTTTTTTTTCATACCTGATCTTGGCATGCTTAAAACCCTGGAAAGTCACAATTTACTTTCCACATAGCCGTCCTGGATGGCTGAAAAGCCGAGCCGTACAACAGGATATCCAGCTATTGAGTGCTGCTGTCACAGGTGGTCAGCAGTGCAGCTGCAAAGAGCTTCCTGCCAGGAGGGCAGAGTGGGTCCACAGGAAGAAATGTTCCTTTCCTCTTCCAATCTGTTTTCAACTATAAAGGAAGGCCCAGGCTCACACTTCTACGGCAGATCTGCCTACGCAGCATTTTTCAGCTGGAGCAAAATCTCAGCTAACATTTCTAACAATAACTGCCCAAAGTGGAGCAGACCATCTACAGGGCTTCAAACAGCGGGGAGCCCTACCTTTAATGCAGAGCTGCCCTTGAGAAAAGTTTCAGCTTGATTGTATTACTGTGTGCATAATTGTATCATCATTTTATAGCTCTCTTAAGAGCAGTCAATGATGTGCAAAAAAAGGACAACAAAGGAGCAGCTACCTTTCCCTCGAGACACCACAAGTAGGCAACTCATATGTTTCCTCTTTTGTCTTGCAATCAGCCATAAAAACACTTACAAGAGCAAAATTGCTTCCAATCAGTTGTGGATTTTTACTGTAAAGAAGGAAGGAGGCAGATGACTTCTATCTGTGAATTTTACAAGCTGACACTTCAAATCATGAACACTAAAATCCTGGTTAGGTAAAACCAATGAAGAAGAAAGAGGGTGTTTGCTCATAGCAGTGTTAACAGAAACCATGTGAAAGTTCACTGTGCCATGGGGAACCCAAGCTTATTTCCAGGAAGCTCTTGCGCTAAAGAAACACCAAGAACGAAGACAGGGAATGGGGGCAGGTGAGAGAGAACAGGGTTTCGAATACAGTTATAGTGGGCTAAAACTTGTACTGAGACTAAAGTACATTAGGCAGTTGAACAAAGAGGTTTTCTCTGAGCAGACAAGCTGAACATTTTCAATGGATATGCACAGGGGTCATCCATTTAACATGAAGTGCAATTGCAAATGTCTTAGGGATTGGGGCCTTCATGCTAGTATCACAGAGACCACAGGAAAAATTTAGACTGATGTCAGTGGGTTTCCTAGCCCCGATCCTGCAGGCTCATGCGCTGCTGAAGGCAGCACCACGTACTTTTATCTCTAAGTTGTTCTGTAATTTTCTGTACTAATAAGTGGCTACTCTTTCAACCTTAAAACTCAATTTTTAGGCTGCAGATTCTGGGGCTCTTATACTGCAAAAATTTTTGTTCTTTCAGATCCAAAAGGTGAATTATCTACACCCCAAAATAGCTAATATTAATCTGCCTGGGTACTTGGAAAAGTAACACACAGACATTATTTCTAAAAAGGCTGTAATTAAGACCAGTTATTCCAAGAGACCATCTGGGAATGCGAAAAACATCCTAATGGGTTTACCGAGTACCATCAATTTCTTTTGTGATCAAAGGGTTCCCTCTCTCAGCATTTGTCACATTCATCATTGGAAAATTCAAAATATGCGTCCTGGTGAGGGTATATTCCTAAAGCACTCAAGGAATTGAAAATGACACAAACATGGATGGTCTTATCTTATTATCCTGGAAAACTCTCTGTTAAAAAACCAATTTAAATAAATAATTTGCCAAACATTTGTATCTGGTTGCTCTGAAAATGGTATTTTTTAAAAGTGAATGCCACAAACCTGAGCGTAAGATGAATTACACCATACAATTTACTGTATAAACACTATCAATACCAGAGGAATTACTTGTCATTTGATATTAGTGTACCTGAGAGAAAGATCTAAACCTTAGAAGTCCAGCATAAGGTAAAAATGTCCATTTACACAACAAATATGAACTATTATTACATTCTGCAGTGCTCTCTCTACTGTCATTTTAGAGAACAATGTTCCATAATGATGCTTATTTGCTAACTTGAAACTCCTTGAAAATCCATTGAAAATACATTCCCCCACTTTCTGAGAACTAAAGCAAAATTACTCCCTTTCCCTTTGACTCAGCAGCTATTAAGTATCTACTAGCTAGTCTTATCTTGTCATATACAAATCAGCACTGCAAATCTGAGGATTATCTGTTCCCTTTCTCATCCTCACATCTCAGATGTCAGACAAGCAGATGCAGGAAAACACGTGGTACTATGAAATCTCATGTTTTAAAGGTAATCAGATTCTAGCTGATGCCTTGTAGCATCGACAACCTTTGCAAGCTCCTTCAGAATATGCTGAAACTCAGTTCTGCAAATTCATGTGGAACTTGTGAGACAGAGAGCCTACCTGCAAGGACCCAGGCTGAGGACAGGATCTGAGGCTATCCATGGACTCACCTCAATTCGGCATAGCACTAAAGCATGTGCTTCAATTCCACTGACATCAGAAGGTATTACATTGGGTTTAAAGCACCCTTCCCATGTAGAAAAGCTTCTTCTAAAAAGAGACACAATTACCAAGTTAGATATTTAGAATACACTTTGACTTAACTATAAAGTTGAAATTTCAGATTTGTAACCTTGCTGCTCCCTTGGTGATGAGAAATAACAAGGAACACCCAGCCAACACCTCACTGTCTGGTGTAGCCAGTTTTGTCCTCATTGCTGTTTCAATATGATCATGAACAAATTTTAACACATCTTAGCTATGCTTAAAATCATGCTTTAGTAGACGTAGGATTATATTTTTATATTGAGAAAAGAAGTAGTTCACTTCACAGTGTTCTTTAGTGTTCTTTTACCTTTCTTCTGCTAGACATCAATAGTATTTTAATAGGAGAATAGATCCTTCTTGCTCAATAAGGAAAATAACAAAGAAGAATGTTAAAGATATTTTATTTTGTGGAAAAAACGGTAGAGGTCACTAGTTTAGTCGAGATGCACCAAGAAGACTAGAGCATGACAAAGGCAAACATATTTCACCAATCTGTGACTGATAGTCATCACATACATTATCTAGAGAAATAAGTTGCATAGATATAAGATCAAATATATTTCATATTGAGACATTAGATCAACAAACACATGACCAAACAGTCTAACTCTAGCATCTCAAAGCTTCCCAAATTTTATAAGCCAAATCCACTAAATAAATACTATTAAATGATACTACTGTATCACTAGAAAAATAATCTTCCTTATCATTTTTTGTAAAAGATCATTTCATTCACTTGGTGCAAATCAAGAAAAACAGACTAGTATGGTAATTATTCATATTCTGTAAGATATAATCATGAACCTCTTTTTCAGAATTAATTAACCTTCAGTTTCACTTTGGAAAGATAGTAGAATTTAATGACTCCCCCAAATCATCTCCTCAGTAAGCCTACTGNCCAGTCGACCACCAAAGCAAATACTGAACAAACTACTAAAAAACCACACTAACGATGCCCACCAAGGGTATGACATCTGTTAGATTTTTGATTTTCTGATGATCCTCAAACTGCACATAAATGACTCAAGCCTTTGAATGGCTTTTTTTTTTTCTTTCCCCAGTTACTCTCATTTAAACTCTTACAAATCTGGAGCAAGGCA